>JBBJLS010006575.1:0-16221 GCA_037577275.1 Bryconaethiops microstoma
AAAATCTCTGGACGTGTGAGTTTACTACCCCCACCAGGAGGCATGGAGCACCTTCCCAGGGTGCGCACACACACACACACACACACACACACACACACACACACACACTGTGCGCTCACAGACATGAGCTGTGTAAAGCGAGCTCTGTCTGGGCTCTTGTGCTGGACCTGGGCCAGAAAGTCTCAGGAAACAAACCGAGGGCCTCGGCTAAAAGGTTTTGGGCTGGTACCAATATAGTACAAACCTAGTGGGTAAAACACTTGCCCGTGAACCTGATAACCACAAAGTTGCAGATTCAAACCCCCCCACTTTCTACCATTGTGTCCTTGAGCAAGACACTTAACCCTCATTGTCTCCAGGGGGACTGTCCCTGTAACTAATGAGTGTCTGGATAAGGATGCCTACCAAATTCCACTTTACCTTTACTACTAACAGCACCTTGCGGTCGGCTTGCAACATTAAGCCTCAACATACTTTCCTCTGTGCAAAAAAAATAATAAAATTCTCTGTTGACAGTCACTTTTCATACGAGAGCAGTAAGGGGCAGCTGATCAAACAAATACACACACGCCTGATTACGCCGCATTTACTCCGTATGAAGTTACTGCTTAATGTACTGTCACACTCCAGCAGTGCTCTGAGCTTAGAATGGAGTGATATGGAAACATTTTAGGGTTTCACTCCTGTCTATTGTTTCATCCTCCACTGTTTTCCTTCACCTCTTATTCACCCTCATCATGGGTTCATCTCTACCGTTTCTGCTCCGAAAGCATGTCTCTTGCCCTTTCTCTCGCTCTCTCTCCTGCTCTGGCTGCGGTGTCTCTGTTTTGTCTCCTGGCGTAGGCCGGGAGTCTTTAGGGGAAACACTCGGGGGAGTCTGCTGGCCGTGCTGTTTACTTTACCCTGTCTGACAGGCTGGACCTGAAATCATATTTATGTGGTTGTGCATTTTGAGCCCCCCAGACATCCCTCAGTGCTCACACGTGTAAATTGCTGTGTCAAGAGTGTGTGAATATATATATATATATATATATATATATACTGCCAATCATAGCCTTTTGCACACATTGAGATTTTCTACATTTGCAGGCTACTCACTTAATACTTGCTAAAAATATTACAAATAAATACATTTATAGTATGTTCAGCATATGAGTACCTTTGTAATTCATCACTACTGACCTACAAATAATATATAAATAAAAAATATATAAATATATAATGTGGGTTCAGATAATATGTTATGTATAACCAGACAATATGTAATGAGGTATTAAGTGACAGCCAATGAGATGAAAGCCAATGAGATGCGTTTAAAGTTAAAGGACAGTCTAGAATTTGACTCTGCATCACCACACAACCAGTTAACAGGAGTCAGACATGCACTGTTACAGATTCGTTCATCTTATAAAGGAAACATTCATTGTTGTTCACTCAATAACTGTCTAGTGTTTAACAGGAATACAAATCTGCAGTTTATGAAATAAACAAATAAGTGGTAAAAACCTGTTGTGTGAAAAATATTTTGACTGGTAGAGTAAATCTGCATTTCAACATGCAATCCAGGAGTACAGTAGAGAGGCACACAGTATGGTATATCCTTTAAAATAATAAGGTGGGGAAATCAACTGCTGTGTCCCTGTGGCAAGTTGCCACAGCCATGGTCGGGCATCAATTCTTTCTGATTGGTTAAAATGTTGTCTTAACAACAGACGAAATTGGGAAGAGGATTTTTTTACTGTCTGTACAAAAAAAAACAACTGATAGAGATACAAACTAACAACTGGGAAGCTGTTGAAGTACAAGTACTAATGTCTATTTTTCACTTGGAGTTTTCTAACGCTGTGAGAAATACGGTGCATCAGGACATCACTAACAAGTTAGCTGGGTTAGGTTTTCATCGCATGGCTAAACAATGCAAAGAAAAAATGAAAACATTCAAACAAACAAACAAAAAAACCTTTCAGATGATGCGACTCTATGAACACGGTTTTGGGCTGACTGGCCATAAACTGTGGCGAGAGATTTGTTCTGCTAACGTGTCAGAAACACTGTTACCGGGCTAAAAGATACAATGGGAAATCAGGGCATGTTACAACTTTGTGCCGTCACAATACGGTTTAGGTACAGCACAGTTCCCAAAGTGCCTTAAGAAAACATAATTTATCCCTGTGGGTGGGTAGTGTGCCCCCTATAACTCAATGTAAAACTTTGAGGGCTGTTAGCTAACATGGAAGAGTTACAAGTGAGTGTTCCCCTCCAAGCGTGTTGAGCTCTCCAGTGGCAAAAAAAATATGTCGGTGCTTCTGGGGTCTTTGAGAGGTGCTTTCGCCCTCCCAATGTTGGTTGCATCATGTGACAGTAGGACATCCAATCAACAGTGGGAACCGACCAGGACTAAAACTGGTAAAGGGGTCTGGGTGGTCTGGTTTGATTCCTAAATAAATGCTAAATGTTAACATTTATTCTAAATAAATGTTAATCTAAAAGAAGTTAATTAACAACTTTTAGCGTTTAGAGTATTTCTAAAGTCATTACTTTGTTTTGATGTTCTAATCAAATGTAAATACATAATTAAGTACGTATGTATTTCCATCACTGTGCACTGTGGATACATTTGATTCACATTCTGTATCAGAAAGTACAGATTTAAGTCTGCACTTCCAATATTCTTTGTTAGGATATCAGGCATACCATTACATAGAAAAATGATAGTAAAATGATATTATCAGTGGCAAAATATCCAAAATGATCATCAAAGGTCTCTTTTACATATGAGCACAAATCTGAAACGAATTTAAAGTTTGAAATGTGTACTTTTAAGAGAACCTCTGCTCTTGTTTTAGGTTGAATTAGCTTTTGTATCACCTCCGAGCATTAAGGTCCATGCGCTGAATAATTCTTTAGAGCAGAGATTCAAATCGGTTCTGTTTCTGGACATTCTGGAGCTCTAGTTGGGATGATCTCGGGGTGGGGGAGTAAATTATATAATTTCGTTGCACCTTGTGGGCGCCCAATTGGCGCACCCCCTGCCGGTGGTGTCCTAGGTAACCTCCTAAGTTGACTGTGCCTGGTAATGCCTCTGCAGCAAATCACCAAAGGGCAACCAATTCAGAACATGTCAGCCAATTTATCGTCCTACAACATGCAACACATTCCTAAAATACAGCCAGTAAAAAGTGATGCACATAAACTTTCCACTCCACTCAATACCGGATGCACACCAACCAGGGCAACGGCATCTTCACTAAATTAGTGAAAATTCACAAAAACGTTCAATATCACTAAGGCTAGACAACGAGAAGAGTTGTAAATAATTATGTTTCGTTAATGGGCCTAAATAGGTGAAAAAAGTCAATTCCAGTCAAGTCTATTAAAGTTTATTGTCATTTCAGCCATATACACAGTGCACAGTGAAACCAAACAATGTTCCTCCAGGAGATTGTTCATCATAGCATAATTTATTCGCCCCCCCCCCCCTTCCCCACTCCCTTACCAGCACCCTGCTTTAGAGAACCCTGCTTAAGAGCGCCAGAGTGGTGCCACTGACCCAGAGAAACCTTTATTTTCAGGAGTGTGTTGAGCACTCGTCTGGTGTAACTGCATGTTTCCGGATGTAACTGTTGAGTCCTAGCAGAAATATTCTCCTCTGCACACACGGTATAGTCTTGGACTCTCCTCTTGCTCTGCTCAGATTCCAAAACATACATTAGAAAGCTTGTCGCATGTCCAACAAGTGACAGCTCATCTTGCCAGCAGTTTAATGTGATTGTAAGGTGACCTTTGACCTATGCTTAAACATTGCAGCGTGAGACGTATGGAGGCGAGATGTGCTGAATGAAGCTATGCCAGAAAGCACAGGGACAAAGCAGAGAACAGCTTGCTAATGCTCCCCAGTAGTACCAGTTAGAAGCAGTCTAGGTATTAACCTCCATGTAAAGCAAAACAGGCCGGTTTTAATAAAAGTATATATTAGCAACCAGGGGCTTCATGCAATCCAGATGGTCTTCTTATTTGTGGTCGTGCCACAGAGGCACGAATTTTGACTTTGTTTCATAACCAGAGACACGGTGGTTTTTACCATTTTAGTTTGGGCTCTTGAAATGAATGGCATTTTTGTTTTTGCTGAATACTAAATTTCTATTTGTGTGTGTTTGTGTAGAACTCATGCCAAGAACATTCTTCTTGTGCAGATTCGGAATTCTGCTCAGATTCATGAGCAGTTTTCACAAATCCTCTAAAATACTGAGAAACACCAGAGTGAGAACTGTCAATAACTTTACAAGAGAAGAAAAAAACGTTTTAAAGATTCGCACTTATTATTTGAAAACTGTGTAGACCAACAACAGTGGGTTCAGTTTTGCAAACGTTTTTCACATCACACGGCCAGCTTTAGCCAACCACTAAAACATTTCAGCTAAAACCAAACGAGCGAATGAAACTAAGCTAGCTTGCTCATTTATAAAAAAGCTCTGTTTTCTTGGATATTTCCAATTGTTCCTCACAATTAAAGAACCTGCAGCCCAAGGAAGTGACGGTAGTTAATGAAAGGTATGGGCTGCTGTGGAAGTGTTTGAGATTGTATTACATTCTGTCTTCATGACCCAGCTGAAAAAACACATTGAGGGTTCATTAAAATATGTCATTTCTAATTACCCCCCTAATCTTTCATGTTTACTGCTTCTGTAATTTGTAACAGTTAAAGCACATTGACATCCATTGAAATGTTGTGTATGAATGAACCTCTTGTCTTTTCAGCTGCTTGACTAGAAGAAATTAATGTCTTTCCTCATAGTTGTGGGATAGCTGAAGGTAAAAAGGTGAAATGCCCTGTTTTTCACAGTTTATTGAGATTTATATGGGACTCGATACATTCGCTGGGCCTGCTTTTGCTATCTGGCTACTCATCTCCTGTGAAAATCTGCTATTTCCATAAAACCTTCTGGCCAAGCTATCTGTGCTCATGAAGACATGTGTGCTCGCTTTAGCCTGCGCTGGTAGTCGTTTCTGCAAGCCTCTTGGCCAACCCAGCATAATTATCGTAAAATCATTAAGGGCCTGCTCTTAAAACATACAAAGGTAAGATTACACATGACTCTGTGTTTCCAGACTCTGTCATGGTTGTTGATGTTACAAGCTGAACTCCTTGCAAAGCAAAGCTTTTAAACAGTTTTGGTGTGAACACGGTTTTTAAATGATTTACGGAATTTATAGAACTTGCTAGAGTTATGTAACGGTGACCTCAGCCACTAGAGAGCTGTAAAGACTTATTTGATAAAAAGACCACAGTTTACTGCCCGTTACATGCTAAACAGGTTATTTACAATGCCAAAAACGGTTCTATGACTGTAACAATAGCAGAAACTTTTTTTGGTGATCCAGAGATCCCTAAAGAATTATATACTAATGCCGCGCATGCGAAGAACTGTTCTAATCAAAATGGTCCTCCTAACAGAAACAGACTGTTACACTGGTGTAGACCATGATCCTCCCATTCAAACCTTGGTGTGCATGTGTCTAAACCAGTGTTTCACGAAACAGTCCTCAAGGCTTACTGTATAGGCCACATATTTGACTATTCCCGCTCCCAACACACTTGAACCAAGTCATTAAGAAAACTAAGGTAGGTGTCTGTTATATGAAGCATCTTCATTGTAGGCACAGTTTCTAACACTAAAAATGCAACCGTGAACAATTCATTGTTACTGTGACTTGGGTTGGATGCACCCTCTTTTCTTTTTATGGATTTTTATCCAGTATTTCCCAGTTTAGTTGTATGGAATTCTCACCTGCTCGCTTGGTGTTTTTTGCTATAGCTTATAGCATAGTGGATAACAACACTGCTCTCCTTGCCTGAACAAAACTAATGTAACATTCACCTGTGTCTCCACAGTCACATTGCAAGTTGTCATGTATAAGAGTATCTGCAAAAATTCAATTTAGTTCAGTTCAGTTCCATTCAATTTTATGAATATGTTACTTTTTACAAGTGATGCTGTGATAAAGTATCATTACAAAATCCAGGCCTGAGCCCCTGATGAGCAAACTATGGTGAGGAGCTAAAGCTAGACGAAGAAACTTTGGAAGGAACCAAGACTCAAAAGGGGAATCCATCGTCCTCTGATCGAAATGCCTTAAAATTTTAATAGATAAAGGTCCAGGTATACGTAGGAGCAAAAATGTGGACCACCATCGGAGGAGGGGGGGGGGGGGACTTGGGGGGACATGGACTGATTTGCAAACCACTGCTATAAACTACTGGTATAAAATGATTTCAAGGCTGCTCAGGAGAGCAACTTGTGCACAGTTACAGCAAAGAACTCCATCAGTGAAAGGTATGAGCCCTGGGCCAGTGTCCAGAACAGTTTGGTCATTCTCTTGCTCAAACAAACTCACTGGTGCTTCAGGAATGCAGCTGAATACCCCAGACACCTAAAGTCAAACCAATTTAAACACCGATGTACGCATGGCTCCACGAGGATAGAATTTATGGACTAGACCTACAGTTCCGCTGGGTGCCACTATCAACAGCTGCAGAGAAACTCTGCTCTGTTTAGTTTTTCATAGAAATATCTGTTTTACACCCCTAGTCACTTAATTTATTTATTGCATGTCATACATGAAACGTCTTCTGAAATTTTAGGCCTCTGGTTTGTCAGCTGCGTCTCAATGACATTTAGGTCAGAGGGTACATAATCTCATTAACATAAGGGGTCTGTTACGGTCCCCAAACGCTCTCGAGATTTACAGACATGGTAGGACACAAAGCCATTTTATTTTTGGAAGGCCTCCTGGGACACATCAACATTGAGCCTGTGTTGAGTGGAGCCAGCTGAAGGAGATGGAGGCTATGAACATATGGCAGTTATCAGTGAGGTATTGTTCAAAGTCTTATCGCTTACTCTCAGTCGATGATCTGCATTCTTTTAGTATGTTTTGCATTATAAATGAATCACAATTGACTGGATCCAAGAAGAAGATGACTCTTTCCAGCTATTGGAAACTGCCTACGATTCGGATCTCTACCAAAGCAAGAATATGATGGACAGCAAAGTTCTTCAAACTGCTGACAACATTTTTACACAGAGCAAAACTGAACAATCAATTAATTTCTATCTTAGAAAGCTGTTAAACATATAAAATACACAATTTTCTACTTACTGCAAGTATAATCAATCAGCCAAGACTGGAGATACAAGGCTAATGCAATAGACAAGAACTGAAAACATACACTACCTATGTGGTTTCTAACTCTCTAGGGTATGTGTGTATATATATATATATATATAAACCAAACGAACTCCCATTACTTATGCATTACTACCGCATCTCATTTCTTTGTGGAATATTTAACATGTTTAATCAAGGTAAGCATGCACATTTGCTCAGCAGCTACAACTGAAACATAATGCTAAAAGGACACTAAGACCTAAATGAAAAGTGTATTTGATCGGTTGTAGACGTGCCTTCTCACCCCCTAGATGGTGCTTTAATAGCCCTATCGTGAGACAGCACGGTTGAAAAAGGATTAAAAAACCTGTCTCGAAGGTAAGATGAATTTTTCTTTTTTTTATCCCAATTATTTGGCCAGTGTAGACATCTCCAGTTGCACTCACTAGCTAGGACTTCACCCAATGATCTGACCCCATCTATATAAAAATATAAGGAAAAAAGAATATTCCAGCTAAATAAATATTACAAACATTGCCAAACAGAACCAAGATCTGTGCCGTGTGCAAAGAATAGGAGTATACGTTCTGTAAATTGTTCTTATTGAATAACAGACAGCAGGTGCTACAATTAAAGTTGTAGTGTTGTTTTTTTTACCCACTTCTTCCCACAGTTTAATTTGTAGTTACTGCTACGAAGCTGAAAATCTTACTGCAATCACAAGCTTGTGGAAAGCATCTTTAAAATCAATACATTGAAAAGAATTTAAATGATCAAAATGCCTTGACACAAGCTAAAGGCTAAAGCTAACTACCTTGAGGGGGCTGAGTTCGATACCTAGATACTGAAATACTTTATCTCTGTTTGTCTCTTTTTCATTGGCTTTCTTCAGGAAAACTGTGTCTTTGATAAAGAAGAGCTGTCCTGTTTGATAGAGAGAGAACATTGATTAAGGAAATCATAAAACAATAGAACAATATCAGACTTGTCAAGAATGCGTCTTTAATTTAATAGGCAAAACTGTTAATAACCTCAGAAAACTTTACTGATCCCTGAGGAAACTGCTTGTGCTATGAGTTCACAGACACACAGACACAAAGTCAAACAAGACTCACATATTTTACAAATAATTCCTTCTTCCTTTTGTGAAGATGGATCCACGCATGTTTACACTGGTGCCAGTGGCATCCTCTGTGGTCATGCCGAGGTTGACTGGGAATGAGGATGGATGGTTCCACACCATCACCAAAGTGAGCTTCCCACTAGAGCTGAAACACAACCCCCAATTTCCCACAATTTGTCCTTGCCACCCAGGTGAAAGCGATTTATGAGGCAGGTTTATGATGTCCGGCCCATAGCTTGTTTGTTTTTGTTTACATTCCTGGTGAATAATTAATAGAAATGATGCGCGAGGGATAAGATTTATGCTCTATACTAAAGCTTCACAGCAGGAACCGTTTCACAAACAGATTGAGGCAATCAAACGTTAAACTTGATTTATATTCATGAGGAGCCCAAACATGAAAATGAATGACACTTCAGAGGAAAGAGCTCTGTGGTCATTCTGGTTTAGAACTCCCAGATGTTTCAACACCACAGATGAGTTTGATAGTTTCTCAACCTCAGAGGTCGGTCATGGGATCAGAGCCAGCTTCAAATAGTGATTTGAAGCATGTACACACAAACACACATACATAAATATATATCTAGATATATATATATATATATATATACAGAGTGTAAATAATTATTTGATTCCCTGCTGAATTTGTAAGTTTGCTTACTTCCAAAAAAATATCAACCAAAAAACATGTTACATAAAAGTTATAAATTGATGTGCATGTCACTGAGTGAATCAACCTACCAATTACAGAAACTCCTGATCTTAACTTATGTGTATAAAGAACACCTGTTCACAGAATCAGTTTCATCCATTCCAACCTCTCCACCACCTGCACGAGACTGGAATGGGTTACAAGACCATCAGCAAGAAGCTTGGTGAGAAGGTGACAACAGTTGGTGCAATTATTCAGAAATGGAAGAAATATAAAATGACCATCAATTGCCCTCAGTTGGAGCTCCATGCAGTATCTCGCCTCATGGGGTGAGGATGGTCATGAGAAAGGTGAGGGATCAGCCCAGAACTACACGGGAGGAGTTTGTTAATGATCTGCCCAATGCGCAGAAATGAGCCTTGAACACCAATGACCTGGTCACTAGTTCACCTGTTGTTCTTCCTTGTACCACTTTTGGTAGGCACTGACCAATGCACACTGCTATATCCCAATAGACCTGCAGTTTGGGAGATGCTCTGACCCAATCATCTGGCCAGTCAGGCTTGGATCAGATTCCTAAGCTTGCTCATTTTTATTGGGTCTGACATTGTAGAATGGCCTTATAGGTTTCATTCAAAAAACAGAAAACAAACACTTAACACACATACATCATTCCTGTGTCCTTAAGAGTTTAATTTCTTCTTACTCCTATTATCATTCTTCACATATAAGCCTCTGCATGGAGAATCAGTGGGACGCAGTGGGTAATAACAACACAAACAACAGAAACAACAGAAACGATGGCATTGGCACATGGTTTTATGATCATGTTGTGAAGAAAAATGCTCTGGCAGTCACTTGCACAAACAGTCATTAGAAATGCCATAAAACTATATTTCATTCACATATGGAGTTCAGTATGGCCTAAATGTGTGTCTTGTTCCCCACCTACGACGTGTTAGTCTGCAAAACAGAGCAGCTGTTTGGTTCAAACAGCAAACCTCTTCACTGTCAGTATGCTTTCTCCAGCTGTGCACTGTTACCAGCGAGTCAGTCCAACAGCTTTGGAAGCTACAAAGACCACGTCACTGGGCAACCATTGTTTGCTTGCCTATCAGATCTATTAGTTAGGGGAAAAAACAGGTAATGTAGCTGCAAATGCCTCAGCTTTAAATGATCAAGGATGTTCAGACAAGCAAAACAATATCTATAGCCTGGTGCATATCCTAACATCACATACCATTTGCATTGGTTTTAACATATGGCTCAACATAAATTTTATTGTGGTCATATTGAGTCTGACGATAGCAGACCTGGTCTGTAATGGAGAAACAATGGAAAACACGGTCTTGTAGTGTGTCCATGTAGTTCTGGCAACTCAGTGAGTAATTTAGTGATTGGGCAGGACTGAGCAGTAAACATAAATCTTTAATAGGACAGGAGTATGGTTGGGCATCTGTTAGAGAACTCTATTTGATTTGATTGCAGGATAAGTACTTACTTATGCAAAGTGTTCTGATAAATCAGTCAACATTCAAATCGACCACATTCTTTACAACACACTTTATCAGCTCAAAATTCAGAGCTTAAGGTTAGCTTTACATGATTGTAATGAAACTCAGACATGGACCCAACTCAAGAGTAAACTGAAAGGAGATTTAATACAAGATATAATTCTTAAATACGATAGGCAAAGTCCAAAAAGGTAGCAAGGAGGTCCAAAACTAGTAAATCCAATAAGAAGCAGTCAAAGACATGTCCACTAGGCCAAAGATTCATGCAAAAATCCAGAAAAGGGGTCAGAGAAACACAGTAAAGCAATACAGTCAGGGAACCACTCAGTAACTAGGTAGGCCTTAGTATACTTTGTAATGTTTCTTAGGTCTATGTATACCCCCTTGGCCTAGTACTCAGGTGATCCTGATCTTCTTGTTATGGGGCTGTGTGAAACTCTGGAGTGGATATCTGGAGAGGGTCGTCTGGTAGGGCTAGACCTTGCAATGATGAGACTTTCATGCAATCAAAAGAAGTTCTTAGAAGGAACCCCACAGAAGAACCACCTCTGGTTCTCTAAATGAACAGCTCCCTAAAAAACTCAATGGAAAGGTTCTGTGAGGCGCTAAAAGTGGGTCATCTTTAGCATCATTCAGAAGAACACTTCTTTGCACATTAATAGCAAAAAGTGTAGATACATGCAACTTTTTTATATTCAATAATTCTACTAATTAAGAGGACTAGCAGCTTTTCTTAGACCGTTCTGGTTATATAAAATTATGTCTTGTATCTCACTACTGCTTACAGTACTTCTAACAAAACAGAACAAATGTTCCCACAGGCAACAGTTTAAATAACTTTTCAACCTTTATATTAATGTTATTTTATTAATATTTGTTTCATTATTCATCAAAGAGGTCACCAATTCATTTTCTAGATGTAGACCTCACCTTGTTACAGGAAATTGTGAGTTCAAGGAACAGTCCCCCTGGAGAAACTGAGGGTTAAGTTGCTCAAGGACACAGGGGTGGAAAGTGGGTGTGGGGGGCGGTTGAACTTGTGTCATCGGGTTCATCAGCCATCCAACTGGTTTTGATGCATCTGAATGGGTAGGATAGTCCTCTTCCCCCGTCGTTCAGTGTAATTCAAGCCAACATGAGCATCTGATAACTGACATAACAGAGCAGTCAATGTTCTTCTCCAAACACATTTCCTATGTTGTTGCATTTGCAACACTTTGAGAAGATGTGGTGGAGCTCCTCATGACTCATAAGAAGTACATGGTCACGCTCACCCTCCCAGTGTTGGGGTATTGCGTGATAATGGAGATGATTAAGTGCGCAGGCAATCTTTCAGCACCGAAGCTCCAGCCTGTAGCAGTGCCAGGGCTCCAACACCCGTCCCTGTCCCCAAAGCTGTGGCCCCAGCACCTGTCCCTGTCCCCAAAGCTGTGGCCCCAGCACCACAAGACACTTGTTTCTGACCCTGTGGCTAAATATTTTTTTGGGGGGTCGCTAAAGGGATCCGAGGTGGACATGGAGGGGCAAGGAGACAGAGGCCCCAGAGGGAGCATATGTGGGGGACCCACATGAGCCACACTGGCTGCTGAAACGGCCAGCACGGAGAGCAGCGAAGGGGAGGTGGCTGTGTGGGGCTCACAGGGGCCACGTTTTCCCTCCTCCACCACTCCTCCGCCTTTGTGTGGGCCTGGTGGGCCTTTGGGCGCCCCGGAGTGGCGCCGTAGGGAGGGGGGTACTGTCACGGTTGACGGGCGCTAGAGGCCACCCTTTTCTGTTCTTTTGTTAGCTTTTATTTTGACATATCTGAGCACACCGGTTTTGAGTTTGTTTATTATTTGTTTCAGCTGACCGGTGTGGTCAGTTAAAGTGATGTTCAGTTTTTATTGGTTTGTGGGTTTTGGGGTTCGTGTATTTAATTCAGTTTGTGATGGACCTTAGTTGTCGGTCCACGGTCATGCAACCTAGATTTCTGGTTACTCCTGTCTCCTTAAGAGTGCATGTTGATTTATGTTTAGGCCCTCGTGCCTGTTTCCTTTGTTAAATAAAATATCTAAAAGAATGGAAATCTGGGTATGCACCTCGTGTCACGTCCGATAGAGAGGGGATATGACATAAACCTACAATCTCCTTCCCTCATCGACAAATTAAACTGCCAACTATTCCCGCCCACAACCAAAATCCACCCCATTCATCAAATGTAAAACTTGCCTGGGGTTCAAAGGATATCCATCCTGAGACGCCGACCTTTCTAGCATCAGATTAGGGCACCCCTTATTTAGAGCTTCCTTGTGTCCTATGAATTATCTGACACATGGGACTAACATATTAGAATCAGTTATCAATCTTGTCTGTAAACATTGATGGTGTGCGTCATTAGGATTCAATGGTCATTTTAAGTTATGATAATGGGCTCATTAGTTTTAATTACATCAGACTCTGCAACTTGAAGGGCCACCTAGAGACCACCTCAAATTCATGACGTGTTTCTCAGTTTGGCTTCAGCATTTAATCGTGCCTATTAAAAGCAGAACATTGATATTTTCTCATGTGAAGCGTAAACTTGTTCTGAACCTTCCAGTGTAAATCTGCTGGAATGTATTTCTTTTTTCCCAGTTGGAGGAGACTTGCTGTATATACACTACATGGGTCATGTTGAGGAGTTTTGTTCTGTGCTGAGTCTGTGATGGATCACAGTTTTCCAGTCTTCAGAGCCAGCGCCTGATGTTTTAATGGCTGCAGTCAGGGAATCGTGGCCCTAGCATAGGTCATTAGTCTTTTGTCTTAGTAAAAACAGAGCCAGATGGTCACAGATCAAGACGATGATGCACTGCCAGCGCACTCCCTGCTGCTCCATCAGATTCTACAATGACAGCAATGAGAGCTTTTCTCTCTCTTTCACTTCCTCTCCCTGACATCGTCTCACTCCACTTCCCAATCCAGCCCCCTTAAAAATGAAGGCAACTAAATGGTTTGGAAGTAGAGCTCTAACCCAGCATTATCAAGATTCAAGGTTTCTTTATTGTCATGTGAACATATAATGGTTGTGGTTTAACACATGTCTAACTTAGCCAACATGCTAACATGGCCACAGTACTACAATTTAACACATGCTAACAGCGTTTACATGGAACCACTGTATATGCAGGAACCACTACATGGACCTGCATGAATTCCACATTGGTCTAAACTGACTTATACAGGCCTTGGTACTGGTTTTGATGGTCAACGTGTATAATCAGCATCCTAAACACAACATATACTGATCATGCTTGTTTTTCTAGTAGGGTTGTCCAAAATCTCACATATTTAAAGTTACCTGTCTTAAGTATCTCTGACATGTTTTAAATATCCATATTTTAAATGTACATAGTGGGATGAGACTTTTTAAAATAGGCCAGAGTGTAACATATAGCAACAAGTTACAAGAGAAACAATCCATACAAATCAATGAATACACACTACAACACTATACAGTAATGTAATGTAACAGTATAGTGTGAACTGGATGTAAACCTTTCAGAGTGAAAAGTATTGCACCATAAATATTGCACAGGAGGCAGTTATTAGCATTGAACAAAATGCAAGGAATGACAGACACAATGCAATAAATAAACAATAAAGCAATGTTGTGTGGATGGGATGTAAATCCTAGACAATACAGTAAATAGACAATACAGCAGTGTAACAGTAAAGTGGGAAAGGGATGTGAACCTTCTACAATGAATAATATTGCACCATACGGATCTTACTGTACGGGACACAGCATAGTACCACAGCGAGTTAATGTAAATTAGAACTTGTCAAACTGAGTTAAGGTCTGTCTGGAGGCCCCTGAGGACCAGTTTGAGAACCACTGCTATAGAGAAGCAAAAGTGGTTCTTGTACGGCATTGCTTCAGACATTTATTTGTATGAACTTTTACAAGAAAGCAAGATCTCCCATTAGTTTAATGCTCAGGAACTGCACTGAAGCCTTTATATGCTAAATTAACTACTGGCAACATTATCTTCACAGTCAGGACATCCCCCAAAAAAGAAGCAAAAAAGGTTTTTAACTTTTATTGTAACAAAATTTAATTGTAAATAATTTTGAACAATTTATAATAATCCCATCTGATAAAATGAAATATCGAAATGCAAGGTTTTGTTGCAGCATCAACAACCTTTGTGTCAACCAATCACATTCTGATTCTGATGAACATAGTGAGAAAAAAGTGAGGTTTCAGTCACTCGAAATAGAAAACAGGTCTATTCCACTCTTTACTAAAGGAGTCACTGTAAAGCTGACACATGAAAGATAATGTATGTTATTGTCCTTCGCCTTTATTCTTATTTCTACACTTTACTTTCCATTGTATTTTCTATATCTATTTTCATGGAATTTCCTTACTGTATAACTACATGTCTTGTATAAAAGATACTATACAAATTATTTTTATTATTATTACTATTATTAGTATTATTATTATTATTATTATTAGTAGTAGTAGTAGTAGTAATATTAATGTGTGTAAAAAGCTACGAGTCTTTTGTATGCTTCAAATGTGTTTATTTTACAAGAGCCAAAAGCAGGTTCAGTTTTGTGTGCTTAGTGCTAACACACTATTAGAAAACACAGTAAAAACGGTAATAGAAAATAGCATTATTTTAGTTTTTTTTTCTTGTTTTTGGAAGCCTTACTATAATAGTTGTGTTTTAAGACATGTCTAGCTTAGCCAACCTGCTAACATGGCTTGATAGTCGCTTAGCCACAGTACTACAATTTAACACATGCTAACAGTGTTTGTACTTGCATTATGTACGGTGTTTACAAGCAACCATGGTAGATAAATTCCACGTTGGTCTAAACTGACTTTTACTGGCCTGGTACAGGTTTTGATGGTCACCCAGCGTGGTCAATATGAATAACCAGCATCTTAAGCACAACATATGCTGATCATGCTCGTAGGGATTGTTGCTTGTGATCCAAAATCACACATATTCAAAATGACATGTCTTAAGGATCACTGACATATTTTAAATATCCTCAGTATTACAAAGAACCCTTCAAACTAAGACAGAGCCACGATTTGCTTCTCCATTGCAGGAGCAGAAGGAATAGGAAGTCTTACCCTAAGCTACTGGCTTCTAACTCATGAGCTTTTAGAGACTGAACTAATGGTGTGTTTGCACAGCAGGACCTCAGAGGGTTGTGTGTAATTCAGTGCGCGAGTTGTCAGGACCCACTGGAACAGGACAAAAAAATACCCAAAAATAAAAACATACGCTCAGATTTAGGAACTGGCAGTATTATCTGGTATCAATTCTGCTCATAAAAGTGTTTTTTTCCATTCTGCTCTGACTGCAAAATTACTGCATGCGGCAACTGTAAATCAGATTAACTGGATGTTGTTAATCTAGATATTTTAAATGTTCTGACATTTTCAAACAGCTGCTTCAGAAACCTCTTCGAATTCACTCAACTAACATGCTACTTAAACTGATTTTTTTTTTTTGGCTGAGGCATGCAAAGACAGATCATGCATTTTTTTCTTGCATGGCATTGGCATATGGCCATGTCTATTTTATTCTTATCATATTTTTCTTTTTTTGTCATTTCATGTGTTATTGGGTTGGTGTAACAAACTAATTTCTATAAAACCATTTTCTAGCATCACTTTATTCCTTTTAACATGTAATAACACAAGTCAACAGGTCAAAATCATCAGAGATAAGTTTATGTGGGTTTTATAGTGTTTTTCATGCTGATTTCAAATCTGTGTT
>JBBJLS010006585.1:0-16220 GCA_037577275.1 Bryconaethiops microstoma
GTGGGCAAACTCAATGACTGAGCGAGGAGGAAGTCTTCACATCCTGTTTATATAGACCGTGACACACTCATTTCCGATGTCCCGTGCATGCCACGTGACTCTTGCATGTGACATAAGTTTCCCCTGTGCCTTGTCTGGTTGTCTATCCACCCCTCACACTACCTGACTAAGTTACCTATCTTCTGTGTGGTAGCTGGTGAGCTTATGTTTCGTTGGGCTTTGGTCCTCGAGCCTCTTTGAGTTTGTTGTAAAGTCAATTTGCTGAAATGGAACCCTGCGTTTACACCTCATTACACCCACGACACATGACATTACCAAACCATTCATGAGCTGAACCGAATGCGCCAGAGTAGAGTAAACACTACGTTTTGCAGTAATATGTCCCTCCACAAATAGGATGCAGCTCACCAGCTAATTAGCAGAAATTTGATGAGTTGAATCAGGTCCTTTTCAGCAGGGAAATAATTGAAATGTGCAGAGACGTAGTCCGTCGTGAATTGCAGGGAATTGCAGGGAATGGTGGTAATGAGAAGCCACCATCCCATGGATTTTGGGAGGAATTCTGCTTTATAAAGGATTTTTTTTTTTACTAGATTATGGGGAGAACTCAGGTTTTTAAATTTACAATCAGGCAAAAGTGTGGAATGGTTCAGAATGTGTGTGAATAGAAGTGCAGCAATACATTGAAATACAATGATATCACAAAACAAAAATATATTGAGGAGAATAATCATGCTATTAATTATAATATTTGATGTAGGCTAAATGCGCTGTTTATTGTGTTCAACCAGCCCAGTCCAACATATTCATGTCATACTTTACCCAAAGCACACACACACACACACACACACACACACACACACACACACAACTTCCTGCTCCAGTTTCAATATTAAATTGTGACAGCAGAGAAAACATTTATGATGTTTCTTCAGTTCAGTTGAGTTATAGAGATAATGGAATGAGTGCATTATTACACTCCTAGAATGCAGAATATAGTTTGAAATGTCCGTTCATTCTTTGTCCAGTGTTTGTACTGTATATATGGATGTTTATAAATTTAAGAGAAGTTCCTCTTGCACCTATTGTGCATTGACTGATGAAATCTCCAGTATGCAGGCCACGGTAGCAAAGAGCTTTGGAATCTAGGAGCCAGAAACTTGTCTCTTGCCCTTACATTAGTGTGTATTAGGAAAAGGTTGCTGTCCTTATTGCATGGCAAAAGTAAACCATGCTCTGTCAAAAATCTGTACTGTGTCAAGGACTTTCAGATGAGCCTGTCTTTTTAGAGGCTGAGCCGCTGAGGGATCTGGGTTGCGGTCGAGCCACTTATTTAAGAAGCATGTGATGAAGTCTTGTGACTTAGCAACCAGATTTTGTATGCCCTTTAGTCCCAAAGGTGTCAGATGCAAATTTGGCAGGGTAATCATCTTTCTGCCATTTATAGATATGGGATCTGGACTTCTGTAGGAATCAGTCCAGTGAAGATATGTACATATGTGAGGAGGCACAGCAAAACATGTGCTTTGATGTGGCACTCGCAACATTTTTTTGTAAATAATTGTGCAATGCTTATGAGAGGCAGAGATTCTGAGGTGCAACTCAATGAGCTTGGAAGAAAAGAGAAAATGTAGAGATAGCAACATACATTTTTTTTACAACCAAACCAATTTTAACACGACAGTGGTGTGATTCTACTCAGGTTCCAAAAGCAACATTTGGAAAACGGCAAAATGGCAAGTTAATGATGTAGGAATCAGCGGTCAAACTCTAGAAGAGCTGAAATGATGTCACATCTTTGAAGCCTCTGTTGCTATGTGGCTGGGGAAGTATGGAGGCTAGTGAGGGCCTATTTAAGCAAGGTAAGCAATGTACACACTAGGGCATTAATGACTTCAGATTTTTTCAGATCGACTTATCTAAAGTCGAAGTTGAGTCGACAAGTTGTTTGATGATGTCATCACACAGACGCAGCAGAGGAACACAGGTGTCCAACAACTTTTATTAAAGTTCTCTGTAACATTAACAGTCAACATGCCAAAACAAAACAAAACAAAGGCTAATACCTTGAGTTTTCTGGTAAATTTAAATGCACAACAGAAAGTGGGAACAGCTTAAGCCATGGCAGCCACTCAGCATCCTCTGGACTACTCCCTGCAGTGCTAGCATCACCTATTTAAGCTACCGGATGCCTTTTCAGATGGCTGTGCATAACACCAGTTCTGTTATTTTACTTTAACACCGACTTGCAGATTGTGCAGGTCACCGTGCTGTTTGTGTGGTCTAGAGTGAAGTATCTCCATACATGTGATGAGTGTCTGTCACCTACTGCCTCTGCTGCCATGTCTCTCATCTTGTTGTGGTCTTGTGTTTAGATTCCCCTTCACGCGCCAGTGTTACCGCCCTTTTTATGAAGTAACTTTAATAATTGGTTAAGTCAAGGAACGCATGTCAGCGTTAGCCAATCAGAGGTGCAGATTGCATTGTGTACACACACAAGCACATAGAAAGAGGAAAAAACACACACAACTTGTCGACTTCTCTCAGGGGTTGTCAGCTTGATGTCGACTCGTCGACAAATCAGCTTTCCTGTTAATGCCCTAGTATACACAGAATAGGCCATGAAAAGAAGCAAACAGAATAACTATGAGAAGAAGCAAACTAACCAAAGCTCTGCTAATGGTAACAAGGAATGAAGCAGAGAATAGAGCAAGCATAAGTAAGACTGGGGTAAAAAGCTAAGGTGAAGCTAAAAGCTAGGTTAAATGCTAAAGTAAGTCTCAGGCTATGGCCTGACAGTGAGAACAATAATAGAACCAATGCTAACATTAGACAGTAGCATTGTGAGCATTGTTACTGAAGCTCTGCAGCACCTGACAAAAGACCAAAACCATTTGGGCTTGATTATTAAGGTTAGAGTTCATGTGTTTTAACCACATATGTGCACCTGCACCCATAAAATTCAGTTTTGTTTGTCCCAGCAGTGCCATTCCTGCCCACAATAATCCACTTCATCCAGAGATTATTCCCACCTGCACCCACTAACTTTGGGCTATTATCTTTGCCTTCTCTTGCCCACGTTTAGTGTTTGTAATCGGTAACACTGGTGCAGACCATGCCCACACACTCTCAGCAACAATGAAACAGCTTTCAGACTCATTGTACCTAAATTACATGATGTCACAAAGCTGACAGACAGCATGTTGCAGCATAGCCAAGCAAACAGGCTTCTTTACCTTTTATCTTCACCAACGTATTATTACCTAATTGTGCCAAAACATCAAAAAAATCAACAGCTTTCTAAGAACAATACAGATGGAGTTTGTATCTACCGATAAAACCAGATATGACCACTGTATCTCCAAACAAATGCCACCCACAAACCACTTGGGGCAAGAGGGTAAACTGCTTTTTGAAGACCTCTAGGCTAAAACCCTGCTACAGCATTTCCCAGGACAGAGAAGATTTATAACTGCTGATTGTGTTTTTTTGTTCACCCATGCCACTAACTGAAACAGTTTTAAGAGTAATAAACTCTTAATCAGTGCAATTTTAAAAAGGACTGCCGACAACAAAGGCACATGGGTAAATGCAAGGCAAAGTCTAAGTGAATCCAGTATATGAAAACACAAACAAAATCACCTGCAGGCGTGAACAGTAATTAGGTGGAAATTTCTGGGGTGGAGCAAGGACAACATAGTAAGAACAAATGCTGATCACCAGGAGGTGGGAAAGTGTAACAGACTGCTGGTTTTGCTTAAGGAAGCATGCCAACAACACAGTTTCAAGAGAGTGCCACTAATGTACAATATGGACAAAATATCTGCTACATGTTTTAACTGTGATGCCTTTCAAGACAATAAAAGGCCAATATCATCACTTTTCTGGAATTAAAACAGAGTAAAGTCTGTAACGTTGTTTCAAATTATATGTTTACTCCCATCTAAACAGTGCATATATTGAAAATAAGCTACAAATCACAATTGTTCTGAGGTCACAAAACCAATACATGTAAATATATCTCCTTATTCTGCCTACAGCAGTTTAACCCCACCCATTCATGTACTCTGTCCATTTCTTGGTCATGCAAAATCCCCCACTTTCATTCAAATGCATGTGACTGAGGGGGCCATACTGTGTGTTTTTTCATGCTACATGAACTGCATGTTTAGACTTGCACGTGTAGGCTTTTGTAAATGATGGTTTGAATCCTATTTGCAAACAGGTTCTCTGTCCTTTCTGCCTCAGCAGGTTCTGATCTGGAGGCTTGGCTGGATCTGACCATCTGGTTATGACACCCTTCGTTTTGTTATGAGAAAAGACATGGGAGGGAAAAGCATGAGATGCAGGCCCGACACTTTAATAAACACCCGGTAAGTACAAGCTCAGCGGTGAGGGAAAAACACCCTTATGATTAGATTTTTCAGTCCTTGGTTCAGATCGGACTCTCTCAGCCTCTCTGACAGCCTGCTAAGAAATACAGACATATAAATAGGCTGATCATACACAGTTGAGAACCCAAGCATAATTAGCCTGCTGGTTCACTGTGACTGGTTTTCCTTCCTGCAGATGAAGCTTGATCACACTAATTACTCATTGGACTTTTTGGATCTGATCTGGGTTAGTCAAACGTTTTGGCACACACCAAGATTATAACTACATTTGCATGTTATTCACTTGATTATTACCAAAAATATACTAAATATTCATTGCTAACAAATAAATTTACAGTATGTTTACCATTTGAGTTCCTTAATTTACAGTATGTTCACCATTTGAGTTCCTTAATTAAATAAAATATTTTTATTACAAAAAACACCTAATATAATTATAATTATAATGTGGATCATCAGACTAGTGTTAGATGTTTAACAAGCTATTAAGTGATGAAACAGTTAGCAAGTGCATTTAAAGTTACGGGACAGTCTAAAAGTGTGTTATTGTCACCTCATTTGACCAGGAGATACGAAATCTTTCTACAGCTGTCCAGGGCAGATGTTTCTGAAAGTAGACACCAGGTAGGTCTATAAACCAGCATCCTCTTACTGCTTTCCCTCTTGAAACATTTATCAGGGACCACAGGGATGACATGTGTGTGATAAAAATCTGGCGCCCCTCATTCTTCTCTCTATTCTTCCTAATCTCAGGTGGAATCAGTTTGCGAGAGTTTTCTTATCGGTGCCCCGAACGTCTTGTGGCACGTTTAGCTGTGAAAACTGTAAAGAGCCCGGAGATCACATGGAGCTTTTAGGGAAACATGGAGAAGCTTGTTCTTTAGAGCTCTGTATTTTTTATAAAGGACACAGTGGTCCGCAGTGACCCAGTTCGACATGCTCCCCTCCTTCATGGGTTATTTATTTACAGGGTGTATGTCTACTCTGTTCTTTGGAGGCAGTGCTGTCTGGAGTCCTCACTGCCTCCCTCTTACACCAACTAGAATAGACTCTTATTTTATTCATCCGATTCTTATTTATTTAGCCGTTACACCGGGTAGCGTCAGCCTTCGGAGAGGCAGAAGGAAAACAGTAATGACAAGGACAGCAGAGTCCCCTTTGTTCTGATGGTCCATGTGTGGTAGAGGAGACGAGGCAGATTTCCTTGGTGACTCAGATGATCATATTTGAAGAGTGTCCATAATATTTGAACCTTACACTGTATTAGAACCCTTGCCTTCTCATCCCATCTTACTGGGGTACAGTTGGAGACTATGGGCTTTCTGTTGAGGCAAAATGTGTGCTTGTAGAGTCCAGTGGTCTACATACTTTTACAAATAGACACAGATTTGTCCATGTCTAGCAGCTTTTCGTAGTTGATGCTTTAAATGGCATATTTGTTTTATCTATGCATTTACATTTATATCATAACGGCATTACATGCATTGGAAATGTTCAAAATTCTAGGTTGTTACTTTAATGCCATCAGCTGCGGTGAACATGAACATAGTGTGATGATATGTTTTGCCACAGACCACATATAGCAACATTCAACATTCAGTATGAATGGGATGTAAACCCTCCAGAATGAATAATATTGCACCATACGGATGTTATTGCACAGGAGACAGCAGTATAGAACCACATTGAGAGAGTGTAAATTATAGCTCATCAAATCAGGACAAAGGCTGTCTGTTGTGTCAGTAAACAGTAAACAGAAGGTAAAGTGCAGGTGCTATTGGCAGTGTAATGAGAAGTATTTAAGGCATAATAATACTTGTTTAGGCAGCGACTAGACATTTATGTGCATTCAGAGTTCTGATGGCATGCGGTATGAAACTGTTATACAGTCTAGCAGAACCGTTTTTCACAATGTTACTGGCTCTGTTGAAGCAGCAGCTTTGGTAAATGTCTTCGGGAAAGGTAGAGGTAAAGGCACACTAATAACTTTTTCAGCTGCTCTCACTGTCCACTGTAGTGTGTTACAGTCTGAAACAGTACAGTCTCCATACCAGACAGCGATACAAATAGAGAGCATGGAATGTTTGTTGAGAGAAACATGTATCAAGTATTTAAATCAATAAATAATGAAATTACACACATTTAAACCAACACTGAATTCATTAATCATTTGATCTGCTTACACTAATCAGGGTTGGGGGGTTTACTGGAATCTATCCCAGCACTCACAGGGCAAAACGTGGAGAAACCCTGCACACGTCACCAGTCCATCACAGGGCACTCACACTCACACACTCATAAACTCACACACTCCAATTCACCTGACATGTCTTTAGTGTCTGAGAAAACCGGAGCTCCTGGGGGAAAATTCCACACAAATATGCCCCAGAATCAAACCAAGGACCTTTTTTTGGAAGTAAAGTAAGCAAGGCTATTAACATTTGCAAGGCTAACACACAATTCAGTTAAACAGAACATTTTATATTTTGATGTAGCTTAAACATTTAATATTTTGATGCAGCTTAAACATTTTATATTTTGATGCAGTACAAGGATAGTGTTCCAAAAAAAGTAGCCTGTGAGTGGTGGTATAGGGTTGATGGTTCTAACACAGCATTCAGTCAGCGGAAGTAAAAATAAGTGGTTTCTAATAAAGTGGCCAGTGGTGGAAAAAAAAGAAGGGTATTCTAATAAACTGTTTCATGTCAAACAAGGAACTGGAATTTAAAATGAACACCTCCTACAGGAACCTGATTTGGAAATCATTTTGAGTTTCAGAAAGCAGAATTCAATTCAGTGAAATTCTGCATCAAATATTCACTTCATGTTGAAATTTGGCATCACTAAGTCTGCATCTTTCAGGTGTAAATATCTCTCCACCTGTTCTGAAAATATGTTTTACATGAGAAGAAGAGGCAGGAATGTATAAACAGACTGAAGTGTGAAGTTGTTCTGTTCAATCCATGAACAGGCTCACCACTGTAGTTTTCTGAAGTTGTAGGAACTGCTTCACCAAAATAATCCTTTACAGAAAGGTCCTCACAGAAAATGCAAATTTCTCAGCCTTTTCCAGGTTAAAGGGATCCTGATCTCTGTGTTAAAACTGCAGTCCAGAGTTCCTCCACAAATCAGATTATCAAAACAGTCCAAGATCAGACAAAAACTTTAACACACTATCACTGGCCTTTATTTAGACTTCTAGGTTATAAACATGGATGTAACTCTGGGCAATGCAGTTATTGAATTTAGGAAATGTTATAGACAGTCATTTACAGAGTGACAAAACAAAATGATTGATCTTTTTCTTGATAAAGAAATAAAAGCAATTTGAGAAATTAACACACAGCATGAAAAATATACATTATTTACTTCACGTTTGTTATTTATGTGATTAATAATATTTAATGTTCACTATTTAGCAAATCATCCATCAAAAAATCTTGGAAAGTGGAATTTTGTGGAATTTGATTTCCATTCTGTTTCCTGGCATTCCTGTTTAATTTCAGTTCCACCCCCCTTCAGCTGCATGCAATTCCAATACCAATACCAGAAGTTGAATTAGAATTACCATGAATTTTCAATTCAATTCGTTGGCAGCCGTAACCCTGACTGGAAGTACATGGTGTTTCTAATAATGTGGCCAGTTATTTAAGTACATGGTATGTGATTCTAATAAAGTGGCCAATCATTATAAGTACACAGTAGAAGTGTCTAGTGAAAAGATCAGTGATTGGAAGAATGTGTTTCTAATAAAGAGGCCAGTGATTAGTCAGACATGGTGTGTGTTTCTAATAAAATGGTCAGTGATTAGACAGACATGGTATGTGTTTCTAAAAAAGTGGTCAGTGATGGACAGACATGTTGTGTATTTCTAATAAAGTGGTTAGTGATAGACAAACATAGTATGTGTTTCAAATGTTTGCATGTATGTTTATGGCATTTAGCAGATGCAGATTATCCAGAGTGACATACATCAGTGCTTAAGTAGTCTATATCTGTTCTTCATACCTGTAAAGCTATACTAAAATCGACACCTGCTTTTTACCAAGTTACTGCCAGCTAAGTTACAGACCTCAACAAACCCTTCATTTTGACACCCTGACAAAAAACGTCAGAGGTTAAGACAAGTAAGGACACAGTTTTTATAAATATAAAGAAAATGATGTATAAGAGATAAATGAGAGGACTGGTTAGTCATCAAGGTGTTCCTTGAAGAGGTGGGTCTTCAGACAACACATGAAGACAACGAAGTACTCCACAGATCTGATTGCAAGAGGGAGTTGATTCCACCATTGGGGGGCCAAGACTGAAAAGTGTCTTGATGCATGTCTTCCTCTTTTTTTGAGCAACACAGGTTTAAGACGAGCAGTGCTTGAAGCTCTGAGAGGACGAGAAGTGACATGCTGCTTGATCAGTGCTATTAAGTAAGGAGGTTCAAGTCCATTCTTAAGGTTTTGAATTTAATGTGAGCGGCCACAGGGAGCCAGTGAAGGTTCTGTAGTAGAGGCGTAGTGTGTGAGAATTTAGGAACATTGAAGACTAACCTCACAGCTGCATTCTGAATAAGCTGAAGTGGTCTCATTACCTTCAGTAGAAGTCCAGCCAGTAGAGAGTTGCAGTAGTCCAGTTTAGAAATGACCAGAGACTGGACAAGTAAATGCGTAGGTTTACTGTTGAGAAAGGGTCGGATATTCAGATGTTGTAAAGAAGGTATCTGCATGTCCTAGAGTGGTGGTGAACGTGCAAAAAGAATGACAGTTCTTCATCTAGCATGACACCAAAATTTCTTACCTTCTTTGAGGGGACAATAACACAGTTCTCAAAAGAAACTGTGAGGTCGAAGCTTGGTGATGGACTCCCTTTGATGAAAAGAAGCTCAGTTTTGCTGGGATTCAGCTTGAGATGGCAGGCCATCATCCAAGAGGAGATTAGCCAGACAGCCAGACAGTCTGAGATACGGGTCAAAACCTGATCATCGCTGGAGGGGAAAGAGAGAATAAGTTGAGTGTCATCTGCATAAAAGTAGTAGGAAAAGCCATGTGAGGCTATTACATCCCCAAGAGAACCAGTAAATAGACTAAAGAGAAGCGGTCCAAGGACTGAGCCCTGCATTACACCAGTGGACTGTGAGCCATGCCATGCAACCTGGTACCTCTGGTCATCAAGGTAGGAAGCAAACCATTCCCAGGCTGTGCCCAATATCCCAAGGCTGGAGAGAGTAGCCAGGAGGATCTGATGGTTAACCGTGTTGAAGGCTGCAGTTAGGTCAAGAAGAACCAGAGCAGAAGACAGATTGCCTGATGAAGTTCTTCTGAGATGGCTAGTAGTGCAGTTTCAGTAGAGTGTGTAGCCTTGAACCTGGACTAGTGAGGGTCCTGAAGACTGTTTTGAGAAAGAAAGATGTTGAGTTGGTTATAAACAGCACATTCCAGGAGTTTTGAAAGGAAGGAGAGAAGAAATACTGGTCTGTAGTTGTTGATATCTGAGGAGTCCAGTGTGGGTTTCTTCAGAATTGGTGTGAACACTGCAGACTTGAAAGCAGATGGGACATGACCAGTTGTTAAGAAGCCACTGATGATGTAGGTAGTCAGTGATTAGACAGACATGGTATGTGTTTTGAATAAAGTGGCTAGTGATTAGACAGACACGGTATGCTTGAGGGAAACTCAAGAATCAAGTGGGCTTCAGTCTTATTTATGGCAGCTCAAAAACTCCAAAATTGTCACTTCCTCTTGTTTTCTAGTTCCTGTAATTAGGCAGAAGAACTGAGTCTAAATGATTGTGGATATGAAATTAGCCCGCCAAAAAGGATGAAATGAAGGCTTGATGTAAGAAAGCTTGAATGGCATCTCTCCATTGTTCCTGTTGCTTTTTCACTCTCCGTCTGACTGACTCTGAATAGCTTGTGAAATTGGGGAGCTATGAATGACTGCCCCAATGAATTATACTTAATGATTAAAAAGCGCCACTGTTTGCTAAAGACCGACTCGTGGGATTTTCTATGAATTTTGATGTGTGCAGTCAATCACTTCACGTTAGCTTTTATGACCGGCCATCACAACAAACCCTTGTACAGAGGCTGCTAATTGACCTTTTCTCATAGTGTTCCCATAACACCTCATGAGGCCGGATTACTAAACAGCATTCCTTAGCAATGGAGCATGAGGCGTGAACGTAATTACAACTCCAATGGCAAAACACTTCACTATCATACATTTCTGTCACACATCTACAGAGCTTTGCTTTAATGTTTTAATGTATATTAGCATGTTGTCTTCATCAGTCTGGAATATGACCTTTTCAAAAAAGGTAAGATGCTCTGTGATTTGTAAATCAATGGAAATGTTGAAACTGAGAATTATATTCTTTTATGAAAAAATATATGCTTCAAAAAAGTTTGAGTAGGGGAAACAAAAGACTGGAAAATGTGTAATGCTAAAAAAAACCCCAGACAAAAACACCCCTGGGGTAACATCTTACAACTAATTGGGGTAATTGACAACAGGTGAGTTACATAACTGGGAATAAAATGAGCATTCCAGAGATGCAGAGTGTCTTGCATGTATACACATTTGCTTTGTTTCTTTAAATGGCTGGTCTAACTGACTCCAAGCAAATGGATGTTGGTAAATTTGAACAGAACATGAGGGTTAATTGAAATGCAGCAGTGATATTTTTTAAAAAAAGGCAAGGAATCACCAAACCATTTAACATGCAGGAGTGTGCAAATGGGGGTCACAGATTACAATCAAGACAGGAGAAGTCAAGCAACCTGAGGCTTCTTTTTTCCCAAAATGGTGAATCATACTGGTCCAATTAGCTCTTGTGGCTCCACATGTCTATGAACCCCTCCAGCCATGAGGTTCTCGAGATGGACCTGAAAGGTCTCTGTTCATTTTGGACGGATGAATGTGGCTGATTATGCTCCATATTTATCCCTGAGCTCGCCTTCTATTGACATGTAAATCAAAATGTAAATGAGCAAGGATGTATTGGTCGGCATGAGGTAAATATTCAAATTGCATGAGCGTGAAACCGTAATCAGTGTTAAATTGCAGTCTGCGGGAGAGAGAAAGAGATGGAGGGGTGGGGGCCGGGGGTGTGTTTGCCGTCACTGAATTGCATCTCCACATTCAGAAATTGCTCATATTGCTTGCACGCTCCACAAAATCTACTTTATTTAGCCCCATTCACATTTTAATGAAATTGGAAAGAGAGCAACTTTGACGGTGACAAATCATTGTAATTAATAGATATCTTTGTGGGTTTTGGGCTGTAATGGGTTTGCTGGCGTCACGTGACATAAAAGTGCTGGACAAAGGAGTAAAATGTGCCTACTGTAGAGTGGGACATGGAACATCGGGCTACACAGGACAGTGTGTGTTTTATGAGAAAGTATGTTATACAGTGTAGGACAACATGTATAATAGAACAGTATGTTTGGTATAATGGGATGGTGTGTTTTTTTGTGTATCTCTGGTCCAGCATTATTACAGGCTTTTACACCTAGTATTTAAAATGAAAATGGGAAATGGGACAATGTGGCATGTGGGACAATGGGATAAGGGACAGTATATTAGATGCATGTATGTTTGCTAGATATTATAAGATATATTCATATATATTCAGCTCCAAATAATAAAGCCATTGTTAATTCAATTTCCTGCTAAAAAATGCTTGGCAAACTACTGGACCAACATTAACAAGAATTTCTTAAGTGTATAGTCCTGCCTACACCTCTACATTCACGATTCCAAATGCAGTTGCAGTAAAATAGTATTTTATGTCATCTATAGGAGGTAGGTGTTTTCACTTCCTTACATAGCGTGGGAAATAATTGGGAATGCGCAATTAATTCAGAAGGTCTGATTTGAGCTCAGTATGAATTTGAGTTTTATAAGTATGAATTTATTTATTTGTAAACTTTTTTGTCACTTACTTAATATTTAATGAAAATACACTCAATATTCTTTGCTGACAAATAAATTGATCGTTATCACAATTAGAATACTTGTCACGTCTCCGGAGGGCCACAGGAATGAGGTACAGGCATGGGCAAAGCCCCCTCAAATCCCCAGGGTGCTCCCCAAAAAATATTTAGGGGAAATCCCTGCTCCTCAGTTGGGGCCCCGATGGCACCCGACCCCCCAACGGCGTACCTCCAGAGCACCACGGGCACCAGGCCCTCACCAAGGCAGCGGCAGGGGAGGCAGCGGCAAAAGTGACCCCTCTGCAGTAACAGGGACTGGAGCAGGTCCTGCAGCGGGCGGCTGGAGCCGCGGGGCCGGTGTAGGTGGCAGGGTTAGGGGCACCAACGTAGACAGGGTCCCGGCTGTCGGCATGGACATGTGGACTAGCACAGGAGTGGGCATGGGGGCCAGCGTGGGAGCCGAAATAGCACTAGGGAAGATGTCCTTCGGGACCAACTGGGAAGCTGGATTGCTAAGAGCGGGATTCCAATCCTGCTGTCTCCCGGGTGGCTTGGGGGCTAGATCCTCTGTTAGATTTGACACCAGTGTCGGGGCTGCCATCTCTTTTGGTGTGCGGGCACGTGAGCTCTGACGATACAGACACACACCAGCCCACAAGCCCGTGGTGGAACTCGCTACGTCTCTGTTTAGAGTCTGTCCATCTGTCACATCATGGAAGGTATACAATAGTGGATGAGGGGATGGTACCTTGCTCAAGAGTACCTCAGAGGTGTTTGGAATTTGAACCCACAGCTTTCTGATAGTAGGGCGAATGTCCAAACCACTAGGCTGCTACTGCTAACCTTTTGTTAGCATGTATCTGCAATGAAAGAAAATAAGGAGATTTGTATGTAAATTCCAGTCAGTTAGCATCATACTAGATCAGCTAGATCATCAGAAATGAGCAAAGAAATAAAAAATTCCTTTTTTTTCTCCCTGAAACAGAACAGAATATTTTCTCTAGATTTTGTCAGAGTAGTCAAAAGCAATCCTGCAACCATCATTTTCTAAACCCATCACACACGGTGCACTTCACTAATGACATATCATTATTAGTCTCGCTTTATTGATCATCTGGACTTCAATTGCTTTTAAATTTTCTAATTAGGCATGAAACATGATTCACGTTGATGTAACTCCATCTGGTGTAATACATGCGTACATGGTTGCATGTAATCATTCAATTAGTAGTCATTTTGTTCAATGAGCAGTCACAAAAACATGAAACTGTCTAATGTGATGTCTGGTATATTTTTTAAACTTACTTATTTCAATTAACTGCATGATTTTATCAATATTATGATGAAATGAAATGTGAACAGTAGATATATCATCTTTAACTGCTGCAAGCTGATAGAGTTACTCTTGGGAGAATGCAATCTACACTGCTCCGAAGATCAAAAAATACATATGCAATGCATAGTATGCATGCCACTGGGTAGTGCCTGTCTGAAGGACACACACTCGTATAAATACACATTTTGCACATCAGTGTTCTTTGTGGCCAATTTGACTCCAGGCTGTTTTATATGTTTTTCATGTGTTATATGTTTTCACTCATGTTTTCCAAATAGGCTGTCTATGGTAATGTGCCTTTAAGACTTATATATGTATATGGTCTCTTTTCTGATTGGCGGCCCTGTCTTGCAGTTTATTCAAAAGACAACACAAGGCTGAAACACTCATTAGAACTTCAGCATGCATGGACAAGGCTAAACTGCTGTTGGCTGAATCAGGAGATAAATGGAAATATGTGGGTGTTGTGACATTTAAAAAAGATATGTTTATATAGCTTAGTTTTCATATATATTTTACATTTACGGCATTTAGCAGACACTTTTATCCAAAGCGACTTCCATTCCCTAACTACAGGGGACAGTCTCTGGAGCAACTTGGGGTTAAGGGTCTTGCTCAGGAACCCCATGGTGGTGTGCTGGAGGTAGGATTCAAACCCATGACGTCTTGGTCCAGAGGCAAGTATCCTACCACTAGGCCACCACCACCCCATATATGGACTGTATGGAAGGGGAAGCAAATATTTACATACTTTAAGCCTTTTTCATTCCAGAAAAGTGATGATACGGGCCCCTTAACACATTGAAAGCCATCACAATCACAATATGGGGCAGTAAAATTGCAATACTATTTTTCTGTCCATATTGTGCCACTCTAGTTGTCAGCTAAAAAGAAAGAAACTTCCCAGAAAGCAGGGGCCACAAACTGACCATAAATATTTATCATATTTACATGTTCTGAGTTTACTCAACAAGAAACCAAATTATTTGGGGATTTAATGTTAATTAAACTGGTGCAAGCCACCGTCAAAATGTACCACTGACATGGCTATTTACTTGCTTGTAACCTCATACAGTCCCCTCAAAATTACCCAGAGTGCTCATGTAAGTGCTCAGGTGAGTGAAAAACATCATCAGACTGTATACCACTTAAGAGAAGTGGACAGATCTGCCCATTGAACATGCATAGGTGCTTCTGCATAAATGTGATATCTCAGCCGTAAGACACTTTGATGGCTCTTCATAATAACTTTACATTTATACACCATAAACTGACTATTAATAGCTATGACCAAAGCCATTACCTTTCTGACAGCTCTATAGGGTCAGTTACCATCACTACGGAAGATGTGAGATGGGAGAAGTGAGTAGACTATGCCCAGGCTGCAGGGCATGACGGTGTCAGCCCCAGAGTGCTCAAAGGATCTTTAGCCTGAGCATGAGCCTGATGACCATCCCTGTTCAGTTCAGTTAAATTTTTATTTATGAAGTGCTTTTTACAATCCATGTTGTCACAAAGCAGCTTTACAGAAGAGCCTCTGGGACAGAGTCGCTTGTGAACAGCCAAAGTTGGCAGAGACAAGGGAAAACTTCTTGAAGTTGGAGAAAGAAACTTGGAAAGGAACCAAGACTCAAAAGGGGACCCGGAGAGTGAAGGAGATTTAAAAGAGATGACCCTGCGGACATAAATGACTATAATCATGCCTTGTTTCTGTCTCCAAAAAAGCCACCCCTAACCCATTAATTTAATTATCAACTAATTCTGACATTTGCCTACGCTGCCTGCTTTGGAGTGGATCTATCATCTTTCTGTTGACCAGGATTTATGTGCACTCAGCAGGCAGCAATGTGATATGTTTTTTTGATATTAAAACCATATGACCTGCTCTACTTTTTTTCCATTTGTATTTTTTTCCATTTATACTTATACTATTTTAGTATACAGTAAACCCCCGGCATTCCAAGAGCACCCGTGAATTGTGAAAAACCGTGAATTTGTGATGTGGTACAAAAAAAAATGCCTAAAAATGCCAATTTATATAGTGTATACCTTACATATGCCCCCAAAAATGCTCCCAAACACTTAAATAATTTTTTTAATTCAGCTCCATACATTACCCTTTAAAAATGTAAAGATAACCTGTATCCCTAATGTACAGTGTAACAGCCAATCAGCAGAAAGGAGAAATGAATAACGCTCCCGGACTTTCAAACCACCTGCCTCTGGTTACTTTCAAACCTCCCGCCTCTGGGCACAGGGATATTTTACCATCCCAAGACGCACTTTCTTTATGCTCTCGACAGTACCCAAAAATTTATACTGTTATAGACTCGTCCAGAATGCGGCAGCCAGAGTCCTCACTAGAACCAAGAAATTCAACCACATTAGCCCAATATTATCCAGACTATATTGGCTTCCGATCAAATTTTGTATTGACTACAAAATTCTACTAATGACATATAAAGCCTTAAATGGCCTCGCATCCAATTACCTCAGTGAACTTATCTCTTACTATGAACCTCCGCGGTCACTCAGATCTCAAGGTGCTGACTACTTACTT
>JBBJLS010006595.1:0-16219 GCA_037577275.1 Bryconaethiops microstoma
GAGCAAGACCCTTAACCCCAAGTTGCTCCAGGGAGACTGTCCCTGTAGTTAGGGAATGGAAGTCGCTTTGGATAAAAAAAGTCTGCTAAATGCCGTAAATGTGAATATGAACGATGACTGTTGGATGTACTAACATCATGAGTGGACATCTGTGAACGGCACAAAATAAAATACAAGAAAGTATAGATGAAATGGGCCCTTTAAAACTCAATTTTTAGCTGATTAAACCAACTGCTCGAAGCATGTTTGTGCGGCTGTGTGCCTGTGCATGTTCACGTTCAGTAACATATTCTCATGCAGCCAACGCTTCTTTTCCCTTCATTAAACAGACTGCTTCCATTCTGTTTGTGGTGTGCATTAGAAGAAGGTGTCTACCAAGCCCTCAGACAGGCCAATCACATTCCATTGTTCCAAATGTGTGAGGGTGGGGTTTGTCTGATCATAACATAACTCCACCTTTCTACAAAATAGTCTTCAGCCCCACTGATAGTTGCTAGGAAGTCAATGATAGCCTGAGGAAGATCTCAGTGAGAGAGAGGAGGGCAGTGTGTGGGTGTGTGTGTGTGTGTGTGTGTGTGTGTGTGTGTATGTTTGTGTGTGTGTCCAAATGTGTCAGGTTTCCAGTCATGGTCAGCTGAGCAGAAGAAACCCAGCAACGAGACCCTCACAAGGACTGTGATGACACAAGTCCAGCAGCGACATGGTGAACTGACCGAACAGAAACGTCACAGAGTACACTGCATGTGCTCAGACGAGTGACTACAACTGGGGAGAGCATTCCACCGTGGACCGAGTTTGTCGGACAACTCTTGCTCATCCGGCACTGACTGTTCTTACAGCCGCTGTATTTCACACACCATTAATAACTACCTCAGTAGGTCACACTGACTGTCATAAATACACACATCAGTCCTCTGACTCAGGACCACTTTGTGAGCACCAGCTCAGGTATTCGCTCCAGCAGCTCAGGCCCTGAGAGAAGACTCTGGCTCCCTCTTGTGTCCTTTTCTCACACCGATGGGATTCATACCTTGGAAAAAGGAATAGGTGAACGGAGCTGTTCTTTGGTCCAAAAGGCCAGTCAGAGCTGCCAGAGCTTACATTAATATTAATATTCACACAAATGCATCAAAAATCACCACTTGAATAATTACTGCCAGGTTCATGAGACTAATTCTCTCCATTATTTCATTATGATAAAGAAAGGTGGAAAATGTGCATTTTTATGGCAGCAAAGTGGACATACAAAAGAAGAAAGTAGAAGCAGCATAACCAACAGAATGACAGCTATACAACACAACAGTATAATATAAAATGTACTACACAGTAAAATTAAAAAGTGTCAAAAGAACACTTAAAAAGTTAAATTTAACACTGGTCCCGAGTCTATTTGGTTCCATTCGGAATTGAGTAAAATTAACTCTAAATAGAGTAAAAATTTAACACTGTGTAACACCGCTTAGTGTCACTTCAACTTAACACTACTAGTAGTCATATCATTTACTCTTTCATAGTGATAAATTAACTCTTTTTGAGTAAAATCCCATTGATTTTTAACACTGAATGATGATGATCAATAATTAAATGTTTGAGGCAGATGGTGATACCTTCTGACAGCACTGGTGAAAATACAATATTGACAATTTGTAGAAGCAGAAGTAGAACATGCCAGTACTTATCATCCGTCTGTACTAAATCACCAAACAACAAAGGCAAGTTACGCAATAAGTACTAAGATTGAATTGCATTTAACCCTAAATCTTTACGGCCATCAAAAAAATATACCTATATAAAATACCAATATTGTCGCTCTGGATAAGAGCGACAGCTAAATGCCGTAAATGTAAATGTAAATGTAAAATACATAGCTAAGTTTGTGTAAAAGGCATAAGTTAAATAAATATGGTGTTTTGACAAACTATTATTCCTTATAGAAATGTCAAACCATTTATTCGTAGCGAAATCAATTTATATTGGAACATGTTCCAGCTAGTAGCCTAGTCCTGATCAGGAAGTCATGGGTTCGATTCCCAAGACTGCTAAGCACCTCTGAGGTACCCTGAGCAGGGTACCGTCCCCACACACCGCTCCTCTGTGTTCCTGCCTGCCCCTGCTTCACCTGGTGAATGGGTTTAAATACAGAGGAAGAATTTCGTGCTGTTCACACTGTGTGCTGTGGTGCGTTCACCTATGACAGAATGGTCACTTTCATTAAAACCGAAATTTTTTTTACCTTCTCTCACATTTTCGGAAAATAATATACACCGTTTGTATATGTACCCTATGTAACTTGACTTTAAAAATATTAAAGCGCATCATTTGGAGCTGAAAATTCCAGTTTTCTCTACGTATCATAACGTTCGAAACTGATCTAGAATCAGTCGTACTGAACCTTATCGTCATAAATACAGAGAGATCAGCTCTCTAACTCTCTAACGGTTTTGCGAATTCCAGCCCAGGTTTTCATCTCTGCAGCTCGCAAAGAACCATGCACATGATAGAACGGTGCAGAAACACTGAACAGTAAGTTTAAAGTAGTTCATTAGTATAGTGTGTATAACGAGAACCTGATTGGGATGCAGTCCGAGTCATTTGTTTTTGTTTTTTTTAAACGAAACGCGTCATAAATCTTTAAATGTATGTATATTTCAAAACTATACAAAGAATGTCCTCACAGGACGCAGGACGGGTGAGGTAAGACTGTCCGGTATTTTACGGATCGTGTATTAAACCGTGTCGTTCAGGATAAACAGGACATCTGATCTGCTTCAGAATATTAAAGATAATACAAGAAAGAAAATATATCGTATTAAGAAGCAGATTTGTTCTATTTAAGGTAAACATAGAGCCACCAAGACTATTACTTGGCTATAGAGTGTTAAATCGAAGAGTTTGTTGATGTGCTGCCATTTTTTAAATTATGACTTTGTTTTAGCTTACTGCTAACTAACGTTAGTCAGTGTTAAAAGTATTAGCATAATTATGTTCTAGGGCGGAAAATCACAGTCACATTCTTTTGAATTCTATCAGCTACATTTCTTTCACTTTTATATTAAAATTTATGTTTACATCGACCACAGTCTACGTTATTTGTGGCCTGGTGGTTAGGGAGTTACTCCTGCGATCAGAAATTCGTGGGTTCGAATCCCAAGACTGCTAGTGGCACCACTGAGGTCGGGTACCGTGAGCAGGGTACCCTCCCCACCCACTGCTCCCCAGGCACTGGGTTCTTGGCTGAATGGGTTTAAATACAGATAAAGAATTTCACACTGTGTGCTGTGGTGTGTTTATGTATGACAAAATGGTCACTTTACACACTTTATAGTTTAGTATACGTCAAAAAATAGGCATTGCAAATTAAATTTACATATGATTTTCAAATTGACTAGTAGGCAGAGGTGCTGAGGTGCATTTCTCTGTGGTGTTCATCACCTATACTTACGTAAAGAATGGAAAAGCATGCTGGAGAAAAATGAAGTATCCAGCTTTGACAGCACTTTAAGCGTTATAACCTTTTTTTTCCCCAGATGTACAGCTCATTTACATTCTGTATTAATGAATGACTTATCTAGTGCATCAGCTGAAAATACCCTGGCAGGCGGCATCCTCCAGTATGTGGAGACGTCCCTGGATGATGGTCGGATTGGAGGGCTCCCATCTCCATCCAGAGACACGCCATCCCACCTCGAGCCCCCCAAAGTTGATGAAGATGATGATGGTGAGTCCCTGAATAAGATTAGAGTATTTTCTCTTGATGAGGAAGGAAACAAGGTCTCACATCCAGGCTCAAAAACAGTAAAAATAAAAGGTAAAAAAAACCAAAAATTCTTTCTGGTTATGAAATGGAGGCAGGTTATATACTGCTTTATTTATACAGGGCTGGGATGATAGGAAAATTTGAAAAATAGTTCAACTGGGACAATGTTAAGGAAAATTATTGATGAATTTTGGTATTTTCAGTATTTAAAATCTCAGCTACAGTTTTTGTTGGTGCCAAAATGGGTCTTTCACCTGTCTTTTCTTTCTCATCAGAGCTCGTGATTTCTGATGGCTTGTAAAATCTTTTGTATGCTCGGTCCTCTAAGTTCTTCAGTAGAGTAGAGAAGTAGAGCCTCCAACTGTTCCACACACCGATGAATCTTTTTAGCGGCTGTCCCTCTGCAATTGTGTCTCTGTTAGTATAAGTTTTGGGTTTTTTTTACCATTTCTTCTCAGTGGTTCAATTTTTACAAAAAATACTAAAACACGCTTTTTTGACTGTGTTTTCTTATCTACCCTGCTACATTCACTCACAGGGCTACCCACTGCTGTGTATAAAAGACAAAACCAGGATTGGATAATAAGATTCTGGCTCTGAGTTTTTTTATAATATAAAATTCTGAGACAGATTATGGTTAAAAGTTTTTTTTTAATAATATAAAATCATGTTACATATACATTTTTTCCCAATATGATATTGGTACTATGGAATGTCACAGGTCTAAATTTTTATGAAGCTGTAAAAAGTAGTGTGTGAGATGTGTAAACAGAGCTGCAGGTGATTTCAGAATGACATTAAATAAGACCTAAGCTGTTTATGACAGCTAACTATACTGTTGAATAGTAGCACCAGTGTATATTCTTTGATGAGCCACTGAATCAGGTGCATCTACCTTGTATCTACACTCATTGTTCACTTTATCAGTGCCAATGACCATATGGGTGCACTTTGTAGTTTACAGTTACAGACTTCAGTCCATCTGTTTCTCTGCATGTCTTGGTCATTTCATTAATGGTCAGGATCACCAGTAAACACGTATTATTTGGGTAGAGGGCCATTCATAGCACAGCCATACAACTGATATGATTGTAGGGTGTTAGTGTTTGTATGTGTATGTATGTGTTTGTGCTGCATAGAGTGGATCACACTAAAAAGTGCTGCTGGTGTTTTTCAACATTGTCCACTGACTGCCCACTCTATGAGACGCATTTAACCTGACTGTCCACCTTGCAGATATAAAGTTATTGATGGTCGTTCATCTGATGCTGCAGAGCTTTTGTTGGTCATCCTCTAGTCCTTCATTAGTGGTCAGTGTCTGGACACTGTTTCATATTTTTAGTGGGTGGACTCATGGATTAAAGCAAAAAAAATTTTTACCAAATGCTCCGTGTCGCGGGCCCTTTCCACCTCGGCCATGCATGAATTCTTAACGCTGTGTTGTCCATTATCCCCTAGGCCCCTAGTTGAGATACCACACAAAAGCACTTTTTCATCTTTTTGCACCATGAACTAAGTGGCTTGCCATTATTGCCCATTTCATTTAGTGAAGCCCATCTCCACTTATTCTTTAGCGTTTGGTCGATGTCCGACACATCTCTGCCTTCCTTTAACAGAAGCGCGCCCATGCCGGCAAAACCGAAAGCTAAATGATGCCAAATGAAGCGCCTCTGCCCTGTAAAATATGGCTTTAAGGACTATTTATATAGCCACGTTTACAAAGAGCCTAAACTCATTTCAATGCAGGCTGAATACTGTATAGCTTTGCTGCAGGAGGACAACACTCGCTGTGGGATGTCAGTCACGACTCCAGTCCGGCAGGATGGAGTTCAGAGGATGTTTAAGGCCCATTTAAACTTGCATGTGTAAACATAATGTGATGTAAGGTTCTGTAACAAACAAAGGAAGAAATCACTACTGTGCTTCTGTTAAACAGATGCTAGATGGGCTAAATACTTAGTGTAAATCTAGAACAACACACTAATATTCAGTAGGTTCAGGGCTCAAGTAAGTTTTGTTCATCTGAACACAATCCTCAAACAAGAGTAAGTGCCTGAATATCCAGCACAGCCATGAACACTTAGTCTCTTTAGCTTACTGCCTTTCTGAAAATAAGCAGAAATAGCACAACAGCGCCATATGAACTAGGTACTTAGAGTCAGTAAAGACGCAAACACACACAGTAAAGAGCTAATACAACACTGTCAGAGGATCTAAAGTGAACAGGGTAAGTTGGAACATAACTACAAGCTCCCAAGCACAGTTTCTCCATGTCTCTCTCTGTCTGTCTCTCTCTCTCTTTGTGTCTGTCTGTCTGTCTCTCTCTCTCTCTCTGTCCTTCTTTCGCACTAGACACTCGCTCCCACAGTCCTTTGCACGCACCAGTCCTCTCTTTACACTACAGGTGCCTTTCTTACGTTTTTTTAAATACATTTTTTCATTCGGATCTGCATCAGTCTCATTATTAACCTTTGGTGCACTCAGATGATGGAAATCCGTCATAGCGACGGAAAACTTTAATCCATGTGGACTATTGTAAGCCCAGCAGAGACACTGAGGTGTTTTCAAACCATAGCAGCACTGCTGTTTATGAGTATTCACACACACACACACACACCCATTCCAACACCATGTCATTGTCAGTGCTGTGCTGTGAATGATCCACTACCCAAATAATACATGCTCACTGCTGGTCATGTGGGGGTCCTTGCCACTAACAAATACGATAAACAACTGATGCAGAGAAACAGATGGACTCTACTACAAAGTGCACTTATATGGTAAGTGGAGCTAATAAAATGGATGAGTGTAGATACTAATGACTAATGAACTGACTTGTTGGTGTACAGAATATAGCAAAATGAGTATAGAAAAATGTTCATGCGCAGTTTTATGCACAGTGCCATCAGTGTGTTTGTGATATAAACCAATCTTCTGCTCTTAAAAAAATGATCTTGTCCATCATTAAAACATTAACAATGTACAAATCTCACAGAATTGAAGAATCATGAAACAAAGAGGGAGGCAAGCTAAATGTTTACTTCTTATTTGGTCATTCATTAAGAGATTGGCTGTTTTATGAGATGTTTCTCTTCTAAGGTCAGTCACTCTCCTAAAGATTTTGTTTCTTCCCAATAGAACCATCTCTTAAAAAGGACAAACTTCAAAATCTCCTCCTGAAGCTGTGCAACCAAGACAACCTCTTACAGGAGCAGTGCCAGCCTGAGAGTACAGAGATTCCAACATCCATGGTAATCTTGTGACCGTACAGCACCCTCTTGGCATATGGGCTGGTTTCAGAGTTTCCCAAAAAAAGTGCTGAGTCATGATCCCTTTCCAGGATATTGTACAATACTCTTAGCATGTCAGTGCTTTGGGGTAACACAGTCCCAGTTTCTCCTGTAAAGTAAAACATGACCTGTCTGGCTTAGCAGGCTCTTATTCAGACGTGGTCTTGTAATCCCTAAGGAGCCTGGTGAGTCTGAAGAGGAGAAGAAGGCTCCTGCAGACAGACAGAAAGAAGATTCGAGTGAGACCGATTGTGACACAGATGATGGGTAAAATAAAACTACTTTCATCATGTCATAATAACATTCTTGCAGAAGACTTATTAACAACACTTTGTATCTACTTTCTAGAAAACAACACTTTGAATATATTTCTCACACATTTTGTACTGTTATTCATTATAGAAGAACCCCAGAGTCTGTGTCACTAGACAAAGAAGAGGACACTTTGAACACCTTCATGCTAAGGTTGTATTAAAATGCTCTAATTACTAGAATTACAAATTTGCATCCTTTTGCAGACCAAACTCATGAAATGAGAACATTTCATTTTTTTTTTTTTAATGCAAGATGTTATAAAGTATGAAATACAATTATACAATGAGTTATACGATTATAAAACATCCAGCACACAGTATAAGAAAGTATAACTTTTAAACTATGTTAAAGCATGGATTTTGAAAGATTTCTAAAGAACAATAATACTATGTAAAACAGTGTAACACATAACACCATGTTATGTAAATACCATAACCTGTTAAACATTTCAATGTGGCTCTCTGCAAAGCTTTTTGCTGTCGAGAATCTCAGAAAGTTTCTGGCTTTACACTTTTATCGTATTGACACTGTTCTTCAACCCTTCTTCCAAAAATCTAAAAAAAGTAAGTCTGTTTTGCAGGCGGAAACAGTCTGTACGTCAGTATTGGCGGAGAGTTCTCCGGAGCATCAGCATAGCCCTAGTCTTCATTACTGAACTGCTGAGTTTCCTCATGCAAACTCTGGTTAAGGTAAGGGCTTTACAGGGCATCACCCAGTTTTTGGTACTTCAGATACACTAATGGCAGTGATTAGACATAGATTAAACCTAGTCTTGCACTAAATTGCAGTGCCAACTGTGAATCAAAAGGAGTTTGAACTTTCTCGAAAAGTCTTCAGTAGTGACAGTCACAGAGTCATACAAATTCAAAGCCAGCCAAGTACCAAGTAATGGCATCTGAAATATTACAAGCTCCGTACTAAAGAGAAAAACATCAGATTTCAGTTATTGTGTGTATAAAATGTAATCAACCAGATTTAATCAAAAATTGAATCACACAGTACATATCTTACAGTTGTTGCAATAAACCATTAATGCAGCCAAAAGATACTTTTGCAAAAGTCAAACTGAAAGTTATTACCTGTTTGTTACCTGATGTTTGAGACAAATTTGAGATGAGTGTTGACCTAAAACACATTTCTTAAAGAGATATACATGCAACATTTTTCAGATTTATATTTAAGATTGACTATTTTATTGTCAATAGTTACAAATAAAAACTTCCAAAAACTTGTAAATAAATATGAAAATGGCTATATTTATGTTGTAGACATCACAGTCCCTGCTTTCTATCACCATCACTGTACAGAAACTGTGTTTTTTTGATACAGGCTTTGGTCACAGGCCTGCTTGCAGTGGGAGGAAAGGTGATTTTGCCACTGACAGAGGCGGGATATTATGGGATTTTTGAGCCAGTCATCACCTGTCTCATTCGTGTAACAGTTGGGATCAATGACATTCTGCAACCCATCCTCAACATCATTGGGCAAATAATGCAACATGTAGTGCAGCTCATCCAGGCCTTCCAACCCATAAAGTTGCAGAGAATTTGTGAGGTGCAGAGAAATGCAGAGAATTTGTGAGGTGACAAGTTCCTTCGTCTGAAACTTCTTATAAAGTTTGGCACTCGGCTAAAGAAATTTGTGCTCATGTTTTGCTTCCAAAGTTTCATGTAATGGGTGACATTTATAGGTGTGGTGTTCAGTAACTTCTTCAGGGTTCTGCTTTTGGACAGGATGAAAATTACATGAGGGAGGGTACTGCAGTTTTTCTTTTACATACTAAATATGATCTGTAGGAGTAAGTTTATATTAATCCTGACTGAACTGACATGTTAGTGAAAATGTCTTCTGTGGAAAAAGAGTTATTTTTAAATAGGGAGGCACTCAAAGACACATTTACTTGCATTCTCTGTGGCACAATCAAAATATGCAGTAGTGTTGACTGTAATTTCCAATAATAACAACCATGACAGTGACGGAATACACTGACATAAAACAGGTAAGATAGCCAAGTAAATTGTTTGGGTGAATAAAATAAAGGCTAAATTCAAATGAAATGAAACATTTAGATGTTTTCCCTCTTGTTTGGAAATAGGGGCAGTGTATAAATCGAGCAGCCAATCCCATCCATAATCTTTTTAAAATTATGTTTTTACTCAAGTCACTCTACTTCTTGTAACTGTGCATGTAAAAGTTCCACAAATATCTTTAAAAAAGTTAAAACTGCAAAGTGCAAAAGTTCTTGTACTGTTCATGAAAGCTCAATTTGGTTTCGATGTTTCTTGGTCACCACACTCCACTGTCTGAATATTTTTTGTTTTTATAAATCTTGGTCGGCCGTCTCCCATCAGTTCTTCGTCAGTTGTGGTTTCCTCATCATCACCGACACAAAACACAGAGTGCATATATCTGTATGGGTTTTCTTCACTGCTGTCATCATCAAGTCTGCGCACATATTTTTGTCCTGATAAGGCTTTTGCCACACAATCAGCTTCTGCTTTCTCCGTTTCTAGTCTCTCCTGAGTACTCCCTGCTGGGGTGGGAAAGGTAGCCTGGTTTGAGGCGGCCATGAGAACATCCACACTACTGTCCGCTCGATGATTTGGTATGTCTACCACTTTTGGTGTACATTTATCTCTTGGTCCACTTGAGACTTTTGCTTCACGGCTATTTCCTGCATTTCTGTTTGCATCTTGTCGCTCCTGAGAATGCTCTGCACTTGCCAGTTCTGATACAGTGGTAAAAGTAGCCCGCTGTGAGGTGGGCATCAGAATATCTGCTTGATGATGCTCTCCCAACATGCTCTGTTTCACCTTGTTTTCCTTTTCGTCTGCAAATGAGACGGACTTTTCTGCTGTTTTTCCGTTTGATGTGACAGATGACAAGCTGATTTTAGGCTGGGACTCTGGAAGCATCAGAATGGGAAGCATGTCTGAAAGTGCCATGGATCTGTCAGCCCTTCTGCTGCCATACGCCCAGTCCGGCATGGGGGGCATTTCGTCCCTTTTCATGTATAGCCCCGACTTTCCAGTCAAACTGCCGGAGTTGGTGACTTCGTGGTCCATGAATGCCTCATTGCTGTAGGCAGCTTCTTCTAAAAGGGACAAGGGCCGTCCCATTGTGACCTGTTGATCACGGAGAAAGGGCATTTAGCGTCTCCTCCAACAACCTTGTGACAGACTATTCTTTATTGCACTTGGCAAATCCGATGATGAAAATCCACTTCTGCTTAAAAAACGGTCACAGTCATTTAAGGTGTTATGCAGACACTCTTATCCAGACGTACCAAGGTTTATGTTAATTATGCAGCATTATTACAGTATGTTCAACTGCACGATTTAAAGGGACCATATCATGAAAAAATGATTTTTCTTGTTTTTTTTAGATATTTATAATAATGCTGGGTTTACTTATTTACATGTGATGGAGACATGCAGCAATCTAAGCGTTGTGATAGCATCACTGCTCAGGTGCAGGCCGAACGGATCGCCACTATTTTACCGTAAACATGTTTTGAATACATGCCAATGTTTCTAAAATTGATTTTGTTAAGATTAAGGTTTGATGCACAGATATGTTTTGATTTGGCCACTGGTGCACAATGACGAAATCAGAACTCAAAAGGCAGGTAAATGTCCCTACATTTTCAAATGATATGAATCATTCTCAGTATCACCAGAGGGTAACAATGTCAGGTGCCTTTTGAGTCATAAAGTAGGGATGCACGGATGTGTTTTACCTGCAGATTCAAATTTAATAAGGACTGTTTCAGGTCAGACTTCCTCTCTCTAGTCCAAAAATTAATTTTGAATTCTAAGTGACGAAGAGAGGCTGAAAATGTTTATGTGAAAACAATGTAATGAAATGAAAGAAATAAGAATTCAAAGAAAAGTATGGGATATGGCCCCTTTAACACTATCTGTTTATTATGGCCACAGTTCACAACAGCCACAGTTACACAATGCTCGCAACACAGTCTAAGCACTACGTCACCAGATCAAATGTACACTATATGGACAAAAGTATTGGGACGTCTTACCATAACACCAACATGGACTTTGATGACATTGCATTTAAATACGTAGACTTTAATATGGAGTTGGTCTCCCCTTTGCAAATATAACAGCTTCCACTCTTCTTGGAAGACTTTCCACAAGATTTTGGAGTGTTTACGTGGAAAATTGTGCCCATTCATTCCGTAGAGCATTTATGAGGTCAGACACTGATGTTGAACAAGAAGGCCTGGCTCAAATTTTCATTCCAGTTCATCCAAAAGGTCTTGAAGGGGTTGAGGTCAGGGCTCTGTGTGGGCCTGTCAACTTCTTCCACACCGAATTCATCCAACCATTTGTGGAACTTTTGTGTCTTTATGGAGCTGCTTTGTGCACTGGGACACAGTCATGCTGGAGTAGAAAAGGTTCTTCCCCAAACTGTGTCCACAAAGTTGGAAGCATGGCGCTGTCCAAAATGTCTTGGTGTACTGAAGATTACCCTTCACTGAAAGAAACAGGGGCAACTGAATTCCCCAGTACTTTCGTCCATATAGTGTACAATGGGATACAGATACCAAAAACACATGGATGTGTGTGATAGGATGTGTGCGTCATTTGTACAACACAAAACTCAATGGTGAAATTTGTTACTTTGAGATCTTTGTTAAAGATGGTCTCTGCATAGAGCAGACATCACACATCATCTCGCCTCACCTACACCAAGCACAGTGTCAGTCTAGTACACATGACAGGCAAGTTTATTTCAGACACTTACCTGCTGGAACCACTTTAAGCTCTACATGAGTGGCATTAATGAGGGATAGATGAGGACAGGGTGACAAGGGCAGAGGGTTGTCTGGCTGAGTCACAGAAAATCCTGTCATTCTGTGCATTAATGATGCACGGGTCGGGTTTTTATGACCTGCTTCTGTCTGACCCGTTATGAGAAATATTTCTTAATCAACGACCTGAAACCGACCCGACCTGCAATGTTAGTTATTTATAATCTAGTCGGAACGCTGCTTTGTCACTTTTTGACCCACCCTGACGTCCCCCCCAGTGAAATTTTCTAATAAGCTCACCTGAGCCAGGGGGGCTGGGGGTTACGGCTCGACCTGTGCTTCACTGCTGCACATTATCATTTCTCTTTTATCATACTGTTAAACTTGGTGGTTATAAAAGCCTACTAACTTGGAGGTCTCTTGGATTTGGTTTTTATCACTCTATCACTGGGTTTTACATTTGCTATTCCTTTTACATCCAGACCAAATGTAACTTCAGGAGTTCAGGTCGGTTCAAGTGAGTGCTTTATCTTGAATGCAACAAGCTCTTTGCTTTTCTCTAACAACATTCTACTGTAGTATTATCTCAGAAAAGGACTTAACTTCCAACTGTAATTCAATGTACAGAGCGCTCTCCTGCCTCCCTGTGCTATTATTGCTTATTCGGCATCACTGTATTTTGGAACAGAACATTTGAATGTTTAAAAAAAATTCAAATTAAGATGCGTTGTTAGACTTCTTGCTTGCCTAATGTATTTATTCAATATCACTGTAGTTTTCAAAATTAATTTTAATTTGAACATTGACCAAATATCTGTACAGTTGTCGCTGTACACGTTTGTACATCTCTGTTACAATATGTATCCTATTGTGAAGTTGCAGTCAATACCCAGCCCAGTAAGTAAGTATATATTTAACCCCTTAAACCCTTGTAGGTGGAGCCATATTAGTTTAATTTAGCAACTGTCTGTACTAAATAATAAACCTAGAATTCAAAGCATCATGACCTACCTCAGCACAGAGAAGCCACTGATGGTACTACTCACTCCATATAAGAGAAGCTACAAGCTAAAGCATATTTAGGAACTTCTTACCACATTGGGGTGCTTTCCCAGTGCCACAGAGCCCCTGTCTAAGGGGTCCTGTCTCCTGTGTCTCCACCTCCTGAGCAATCGGAGCAGCAGACAGAATGCAGCCAATGCCAGCAGCAGCAACACAGAGGCCAGCCCTCCAGCTATGCCCACGTTCACGTCCCCAAATAGCCGTTCCTCTCCAAAGGGGCTTCTTGGAACTATTGGAGCATTTCAGAGAAGAAAAATGTGTGACAATTAAAATTCATCTACAATCTTGAAACTGACTAAAGGCTTGAGTTTTTTCTTTGGGAGAATCAGCATTTGGGGAGTTTTCTTCAGTGGATGCTCATTAAGTGCTTGAGAGAATGCTGTGACTGTTGAAAGGTAAAAGAGCTAAAAACAAATTTCAAAACAGTTTTGGGTCTGCTAATGATAATACAGCGATGATTTTATCACTGAATTAGTTCAAAACAAGCCATAAATCAAGTTATCTTTTCCAATATAATAACTGTAGTTCTACGAACTAATGAGATCTTTACAACACCACTGATTTCAGCAAAATACACATTTGTACATAGCCGTATTGTTTTTGCAGCTTAAATTTAGTCTGTAAATTGCCAGTGGATTTGATGTCTTGTCCTATGTAAATGTCACAGAGGGCTGTAATACGCTGTGCTGTGTTTCAGAAGGGTTTAAGATTGATGCTCTTTGCAGTTCACATCCAAGGCGGAAAGACAGACATCCAGAGGAATGCAGGGCACGAGTGTACCTCTAGACTGAACCACCAGAGGAGGAGACCACTGTGCCAAGTGTCATAGATGAAAAATGGTACAGAAACAAGTTTCATATGCCTGAGCCTCCCTGATCCACCCTGTAAGCCTCATGCCAGTTTATTTACCATCTGGCAGTGACTGCAAAATGTAATTGATCTTTAATGCATTCGCCTTTGCCCACAGATAGAGATGTAGAAAAAAGGTTTTTTGACAATGCACTGTTAGGGCAGTAGTCTTCCATTCGAACCAATTTATTTCGTATCCTGAGTTAACAAAGAGATGGATAACAAAGAGATGGACCATCACCTTACGCTGGAAGAGCCCTATGCATATCCTGGGAAATTTGGATTTAAGCGATTGGCAGTTTCTAGCAGTTGTATGGCAAGAGCAAAGATTGACAAGCCCTTTTGGAATCAATTCAGGATGCCAGCAGCATTCCTGTCTTCACAGCCTTTGGGAAACCCTTGACATTGCAGGTTGTTTCTTCTCCCTTTGGCCTCAGTTTCACCTCAGTTGCTGAAGTTCACTGTTTGATTTCTGCCAGTGATGTTTTTTGGTTTGCATCTGCTTCAGTAGCTGGTGCATGCTTGAAATTTTGATTTTTTTTTCTTTCTGATCCGTCACTGTAATTTCTAGATTGTGTGACATGTTTACTGCCGCCAGGCAACCTGGCAAGGTTTAGTAAAGTTAAACAAATGTATTACACTAAGGTGCCAGGAGCTCTCAATGTAAGCAACCATCCACTAGGAAGTGTCACATGACCTTCCATTTAAAATTTGTAGTTATATCAATTTTGAAGTTCTCGTTATATTCAGAAAGGTCCGTTTACCTTTACCTTACCCAGCCTAATAACCTGCTAACAACAATAAGCTGCAATAAAAGATGTCTACCAACTAATCTAATATCTTATCCATTTTTACCAGAAAATGTATACACTGTTAAACTACTAAACCAAAACAGCAAATTTAAGCTGCAGCTTTCTGACTGGAAACAATAAACTGTGAACTTGCCATATTAAAATGGCCATGTTTTCTCCTTGTGACAGTGTTAACAAAAATAGTTTGAAGGATTAGAAATATGCATCTTGGAACTCTGTCAGTGTGTTTACCTGCTTGTCCCTTCTGAAGAACTTCAATATCCACTGTGGCATTTGCTACATCGCCTGACTCCTGGTCTGTTGCTACTACCTACAAAAACAACAGGAGTCACTGCACTATATGAAACGTGTACCCTTACAGAAGTATGTATACAAATTGTATTCTGTTTAAGCATTTTGAACACACTGCAGTGTGTAGACAGGTTCTGGGCAGACAGATTTAGATTAGGCCAGTATAACGGTTCCTTCTGTGTTACAGCTTTCAGTTCACAAAGGCCTTGCAAATTCTATGACAGACTGAAGCAGGTGTGTGTAATGAGGAAGACTGCTAAAGTCTTCTGGGAAGAAACCTAGTTTGGCACCTCTGTTTTAGATGCTTTGGCTGACTCCTTGTTTTAGTCAAACAGACTATCCTATGCCTCAAATTTACAGTCACCTCAAGGATGTGTCTGTCAAAGGCGCTGAGCTGAGTAGCCTTTGCGATCAAGATACCATCCTCAGTGATGTGATACAGCTTGGCGCTGGAAGCCAGTGGGTGAAGAGCATAGGTGATTTTTGGGTTGATTCCCTGAAGAGGGTTGCAAAATAATTCATGTAAATAAACACATAGATAGTAGTGGCCACATAGTGACATAACAGGCTACATAAAAGTAACTGAAGGAAAAGATTTATCACCATACATCACTGAAGTCTCTGTCTGTTGCCTGAATTATGAGAACCTCGTTTCCATAAGTAGAGACCAACGTAGCGGGGCTTGAGTTCTCAATGACAAAACCTTTGTAGGTGGTCTTGTTGAAGTAAGGAGGAAAGCGGTTTTCTGCCACCACACGCACCAATGCAGTGGTCACTGTGTATTTCTTTGGATCATTCCTCTGGGCAGCCTGTCAGGAGTTAGTCATAAACAATGGGCTGAAATGTACAGTCATACGGCATAAGCTACCAGGTTTAAAGGATTTATTAAGGGCCCATGCCATACTTTTCTTTTTGCGTTTCATGTTTACCCCAACTTATGATATTTATAATTATTTTATATGGGACAACTTTCCACACTCTCAGAATTAAACAGACAGGTTTTACTGTGCCTTTAAGACTGATGTATGAAAATGTCCTCCATTCCAAATTGTTTTTTTATATTGTACTT
>JBBJLS010006632.1:0-16216 GCA_037577275.1 Bryconaethiops microstoma
TAATACTGAATAATCTGAAGTAGTTACTGAATAATTTATAATAATACTGAATAATCTGAAGTAGTTACTGAATAATTTATAATAATACTGAATAATCTGAAGTAGTTACTGAATAATTCATAATAATACAAAATAATCTGATGTAGTTACTGAATAATTTGTAGCTGTCCTGAATACTCTGAAGTCGTTTCTGAATAATTTGTCGCGGTCCTGAATAATCTGAAGTCGTTTCTGAATAATTCCTAGTGTTTCTGTTTTGTTAGTAGTTATTGAATAATTGCTCCACACCAATTAATGTATGTGAGAGAATGCAAGGTGAGGACAGAAGGTCAGCTTTAGTCACCGCACCTTATCGACAGCATTAGCTGGAGAGGCAGGCCACACGAGAGCGTCACCGATGAGTCAATTAGCGCCGCGGTGGCAGAAGGGCAGGAAACCCTCCTGTTCACTTCAGACGGCTCCAGTCTCCTTCACTGCACAATCATCATCTTTTATGAATAGGGCTTTCGAACACAGCCAGGTGACATTTAGTGCACGGTTCCCCCAACTTCTACTCTTCACACACACGTACACACTCACGCACACACACACACACACACACAGTGGCAGAGATGATAACAGTAAGTGTTTGGAATCTCTAGCGGCCATATGATGTGATATAACCACAATATTTGAGCAACAGGGCAACATTCATAAGGCAACATAAGCGTTTTCTGACAACTGACATAAACCCACATTAACATTTTTAAAGGTTAATCCCAACAGGTATTAACTGTTGCAAAACTTGTTTCAACTCAAAAAGTGTTGCTTAGTGGAATATATATATATATATATACAGCAAGACAGAGACAAAGAGAAGGAGAGAAAGAGAGGGAGAGAGAAAAAGGGAGGAAGAGGTAAATGGATGGATGGATGGATGGATGGATAGATGGATGGATGGATGGATGGATGGATGGATGGATGGATGGATGGATGGTTTGAAGTAGTTACTGAAAAATTCATAATGGTCCTGAATAATCTGAAGTAGTTACTGAATTTTATTTTTAAAAAATGGCAAAAGCAAAGCATAATATTATTATAGCATATTACTATCCAACCACTCTTACACTGAACACATTCAATTCAATAGACATCTTAACAGTTAAAAATGGAATGTTGGTACTATACTCTACTCCAAAATTCTGCAGTATAATGTAGTATTTTACATTATAGATAGAAGTATTTATAATATTATATGATAATATGATATTTGGAATGTTATCCACTATGCCATCCATCCACTCCTATCAAAGCAGCCATTGATGGAGACCTTGGTTTCACTTTCAGAAAAAATATCTCAGTGTCATCTTGTGGACAAAGAAAACAAAACATTGTAATATCCAATTAATCTTCCAATGAGCGCATTATATTGAAATGAAAAATCGTAAAAATTCAATAACATCGGCACTATATTTTCCTCCATAACACTGCAGTGCAATGCTGCAGAACTGTGCCGCATCCTCCCAGGAGGGAACGAGTTGAAGGTCTGTGGAGAAGATGCTGTTTGTTCAGGCATGGGGTTCGTCTGTGGCCTGGGTGATATTTTGGATGTGGGTGGCTTCTGGGACTTCAGAGAGCTTATAAACCTGTGCGTTGTGAGTTGGTCGTCTACATCATATGTGTGAATACACAGAGTCCTGTGAATAAACAATACCACCGTGGCCAGCGACTGAAGTGAACTTTTGTGAGGACACGGTGGCCTTCGACAGCTGGGAGAGCAGTCTGTGGCGGCCATTTGAGGTCAGCGAGGTTGAAGGAAGGAGACTGCTCCATGAACCCGCATGGTTATTAAGACTGGCTGGTCAGTCCAGGCTGTTTCTTTGTCAGAGACTCGCCATATAATCAAGCCAGCGCTCTTAAAAGTGATTCCCACTTTGGAAATTAAATACTATATACTGTGTTTGCAAATACTATATACTATGTACTGTAATACTGTATAATATCACTATCCCTGGTTCATTTGCTATATTTGCATTGTCCGTATTATTTAACACATCAGTTTAGTTTTTTGTCATTAAGTGTTTTGCTAATTGCCCATGTATGAACTAGAGACTGGCTGAGCCATAACTATTACCCATTGTCAGTAAGTGGGTTGGGTCATTTCACGCATTCATTCATTCATACATTCATTCATTCATTTTCTTTAACCGCTTAATACTTTCTATCCCAGGGTCTACGGGCTAGACTTGTAGTCAAGACCGCCTAAACCAAGACCAAGACACTACCAAGACCAGATGGTATCGAGACCAAGACAAGACCAAGACTAAGACCAAGACAGACCGAGTTAAGACCAAGACAAAGTCGAGATGAGACCGAGAACGAAAAAAAAAAGACTCCCTTAACTTTTGTGTGCTGTTGAGGACTGACATGACGGGAACTGACTGGTCCCAAAGTCATCTGACCAAATAATAATAATCATCGAACGTTACGTTGTGTGTCATGGACACTGTTGGCTCCAAGTCTCCCGACCACTATGTCTATCTGAGACAGCGAGACCAAGACAAGACTGAGGGATCCGAGACCAAGACAAGATCTAGACCAAAGACCATCGAGACTGTGACAAGACCAAGACCACGTAAAAGTGGTCTCGAGACATCCGACTCTACTAGGGGCGCGAGGCTGGACTCACCTCAGGTGGGGTGCCAGCCCACTGCAGGGCACATACACACACCAGGCTGATTTCACTTACTGTATATACGTATATATACTGGGGGTCCTCGAGTTCCAACAGTCTCGACATATGACATTTCGAGTTTACAACTCACTCCCACTCCCACTCGACTTACACCGTTAGCCTCGTACTTACGGACTACATGGGTGAACTAGTTTGGTTGCGCACAGCGGAAGAATACGCAGTTACGAAGTATATGCAGTAGCTTGAACTGTGTTAGGATCCTTAAGTGACTCAGGCTAGGGTGTGTTTCCTCTTACACCAAAATTTGCTTTACATAACTGTCGAAGGAACAGATCCGTGTTGTAACTCGAGGACCTCCTGTAGTCACATTAGGACTTCAGTCCAGGGTCTGAAGGCCTAATCAATGGGTGACCTCGCTTAGCTTCATCCACGTAGATACCACAGAGCAAAACAATTCTGATTGGCTTTGAAAATACCCCTACCACTGGTTTATTGGCAATATTCGAATTGTCTGGGCTATTTAACACATCAGTTTTGTATTTTTGTCATTAGTGTGATGCTAATAGCCCATATATGAACTACAGTCCGGCTGATTATTAGAGCCATAAATTTTAGAGCTTGTCAATCAAATGGTTGGTTAATTTCACTCACTTTCTTATTAAATTGGTGTTTAGTTACATTAGGACTTCAATCCAGGGCCTGAAGGCCTAACCAATGGGTGGCCTCGCTTAGCTTCAAACCACTTGGCTGATTGGTTAATTTTCTTTTGGGTGTTTCAAGAATTCAACCCTGTCGTTCCACACATTAATTAGGATGCAATGGGCAAAATCTGGCCCTCGACCATCACTAGCATTCTGAAAAGTGTGTTACATCCGTCCAGCCTGTTTGCATCTGTCCAGAAGATGCAGTTCCTGTGAGCCGGGCCTGGGGGCAGTAGTGGCTTCTCTGGGCCTCACAGTGACAATGCCACAGTCCTTGTCTCCTCCAGCTGCATCTGAACGGCTTAAAACACCAATTAAGATCAGTCCAGCCGATAGCAGAATTAGTACTGTGATCTGAAAGGGTCGAAGTGAGCCTTTTTTTTTTTACTCCACAGTGCTGATCAAATGCTTCATCTATCAAAAAATCTGGATGAGATTCATAAATAAATTTGGGTTAATCAAGCGGCAGAGAGGTCACCTTAGTGGTCCTTATCAAATAAGCTGTCTGCTCTTTGTAAGAACGATCCATTATTCATGTATTTACATATGGCCTTTAGCTCAAAGGGTTTTTATTGTTAATCGTTACGATGTAAACAAAGGCATTCAGAGGGGTTTGGTGTGAAAAGCGCTGTAGAAGTGGTGGTGAACGGAACCAGATATCCAATGCGTTTAAAAAAACCTCATAGAAAGCTATTGCATGAAGTAGTTAATATGTTGCCTGGTTCCTTAGATATTGTTCTGTAATCGTGTTGGTTGAGTGAGCCATCATTTTGAATCACTTGAATCGTTTTGAATCACTTGAATCACATTTTGACCTTTTTGACCTTTGGCTTTTCGGCCCTCACACACCTTCACACATCATTTTGAATCACTTGAATCACATTTTGACCTTTTTGACCTTTGGCTTTTCGGCCCTCACACACCTTCACACATGATTTTGAATCACTTGAATCATTTTTGAGGTAAATAAATACTTAAGATGCAAATTTCAGATCAAGTTCATTATAAGAATACGAATTTCACTGCGTTAAAAAAATGTAATTGTTATTTTATCATTTCAAAATTACTTGCATTAAAACAGCTCTACATTATTGGATAATATGCTTGTATCATGCGGCGCCAAGTGTGTTAACCTACACATTAACGTACATTAAAGAAGAATTTGCATAATGAGCTCGTTGAAGTGTAATTATTTAGAGTGGCTTGATATGAGAAGTGTCACCCTAGAGAAGCGGGCCAGACTGGTGATAAATGGAACCAGACGTCTGAAAGCTCTCTTACAGAAAGTTATTAAACAAAACAGTTACAAATACACTGCCTGATGTCTGAGACACTGTTTTACATTACGCTATGAATGTATTTAAAACATTTTTAACATTTATTTATGGTGGAGGTGTACATGCACGGCATTGCACGGCAAAATGTTCTGCAAAAAAACATCTTTTTTTAATTTACCATCATTACCATTACATATATGAACTTGTGTACGTTCACAGGTTGGTTTGGATAGTAAATTAATTGGCCCTATTTGTGTGGTCGACATTGTGACATCTGGTTCCATTCACCACCTTTGTTGAGAAAACTCTAATGCACCATTTCACATTTAACCTCTGAGTGACTTTGCTTACATCTCAACATCAGAATTATGCATACACTTGATTTTTATGTTAAAATACTATTTTTGACATGGTTTTATTGTGATAGCGACAATATATTTGCGCACCTGTGTGCTACTTTTCAACCGTGCTGATATGAATAATGAACATTAAAAAAAAACCAAAAAACCTTTAAATAAAAAAACTAAAATTAAAAATACAATTTTAAATATGGTTAATTAAGACAATATAATTTTGTGTCTGTGCTCCACTATTAAACTGTACTGATGCGAATACTTTATAAACAGTGGATCATGAAACATTTGCCAGTTTATTGACACAAACATGCAGCCGAAAAGTCTGAAATTTCTAAAAGCCAGATGATCGAAAAGCAAGCTGGACCCACATAGACTCAGCTGTGCTTCCTGAGGGTACATGTGTGATGGTGTGTTGGGTCGATGTGTGTGTGTGTGTGTGTGTGTGTGTGTGTGTGTGTGTGTGTGTGTGTGTGTGTGTGTGTGTCGGCTTATTCTTGCCTAAGGCATCTGCTCTGACTTTATTCTTGTCCCCCCTATAGCTTCAGAGAACTGCTGGTGTCCTATAGTGCTACAAGCTCTTGCTAACAGCTAGCTACCACCGAGACAGATTATGTCCCAAATTCACGGCCCAGAGTAATTAACAGAATTTCCGTTGGAGCTACACTCTGCAAATATTATCCCAGAGCCTGCTTGGGCTTTGGGATCGAGGCAAAAAAGCAGGCAAATGCAACTGAAAGGGGCGGGGGGGGGGGCGACTCGCCTCCCAGCCACGGCCACCGTATTGACTTGATTAGCTGCTAATTAAAAAGGCGACTGGCCGGCCAGGGCGCCAGGGAGATGACTTCATTAGCGGGGGTCTCAGCGAGCATAATTTTTCCTCGCTCCCTCACACATCTCCTTGGCAGCAGGCAAACAGGAGGAAGACGGATTTTTCCGGAAGGATCGGCCTCGAGCGAGCGGCCAAATCTGCCCGTATGACCAGTGGAGGATGATCTATGTAGTGTCATTTGCGACACAGCATTGCCGTGTTTGAGGTCCTGTTCACTGCCAAGACATGAACACTATCATTAGGAATCCATTTTAATCATCTAAAACTGATTTTGTTCTAAAATGACCATGACACGAGTGCTAACACAAGTTTTTAATTGTGCGCACACAGCTATAATGTCCATAGAAGGCACTATCAACGCTCCAGTGCACATGAACATGAACCTAAAGTCCCCAAGCCTTAGCTAGAGGGCCATAAAGCCCCCAGCATTAGGCTATGTGGCTGTAAAACTGTGTTCTTGGAATTATGGAGCTCCATCAAATATCTTTTGGATAAAATGCAGTGGTGCTTGTGATCCCAAAGTATTCATCCAATATCAGAACCTGATGTTCTCATGCTGAATGCAATCAAATCCTCACAGCAATGTTCTAACAGAAGTGCAGAGGGTAATACAGCTTTTGAAATGGATGGTTTCTGCATAGCAACCATTCAAATCATTCTAGGTAGCCACCTTTAGCAATACCCTAGCAACCACCTAAAATACCAGATCAACTGACTAGCAACACCTTAGCAACCACTGGAGAAGACAGAAACTACTTAGAAAATGCATCCTAGTGAACACCTGGAACACCCAACAACCACTGAGCAGCTTCCTACCAATCACCAGAGATATTATAGCAACCACCTACCAACACCCTAGAAACCACTTGCGATATCATACAGTTTCAACCGCTAAGCAACAGCTTGGCAGCCACATATCTGAAATACATCTTAACACACTATATCTTCCATTAATGCATTATATTAATAAGATACATTAGCACACATTTTTTCTAGTTTATCACATTTAAATCTGCATTGTATACGTTTAGGTCAACATGATGAATGTTATAAGAGGCAGCTGGTGGCCTAGTGTTTAGGGCGTTCGCCATGCGATCAGGAAGTCGTGAGTTCAAATCCCAAGACCGCCAAGCACCTCTGAGGTACTCTGAGCAAGGTACCGTCCCCACACTCTGCTCCCCGGGCGTCGTGTTCCTGGCTGCCCGCTGCTTCACTTGGTGAATGGGTTAAATACAGAAGTGCTGTTCACAATGTGTGCTGTGGTGTGTTTACGTATGACAGATGATCACTTTCACTTTTCACTTCACGTTCAAATATTAAATAGTCATATAATGAAATTATTAATCTGAAAAGTGACTCCAAACTTTTCCGTCGTTTGACTTTGCCACATCTTCTTATCTAGTTCATTGTATTGAAATTTGCATATTTTTAGTTACATTATGTTATTGCATCTAAAATTGTAATGAACTCCAAACTGCTTTGTGAAATGACTGCACCACACAACTCAGTGTGAACAGCGATATTCGTCAAGCTGTCGGCACTATGTGCTTCTTCTCCTAGTGTGACCCATGACAAGCCGGTTCAATGGCTATATCCATGTGACTGCATTCAATCTTGCGTCAGAGCCTGTTAGCCTGTTAGCTGTGCGGTCTTTCCTCTCGCCTGGCTCAGATGATCCCACAGTTAAACTCCGTGCGAGATTGAGCAGCTGGTTATTTTGTTATCAGCTGGCGGCAGGAGGTCGGCCCTGCACCCCCCAACACACACATCTCCACATCTCTGCAGAGGCGACTGGCTATCAAACCTCACAGATGCCCGACCGTTTGTCATTAGCTTGCACGCGGCCATTGTTGCAGAACTGCCTTCGGACGAGAAACTTCAAAGCATCAGCTGTTGCAGCCCACCGAGAGCTCATGTGTGGTGGGCCCCCTTGAGTCAGTTAGCCTCTGGTGCTGAGACAGAGACTGCAGCTGTACCCAGCAGCTCCAGAGAGGGTTGTAGTGGGGGGTGTGGGTGGGTTAGGGGGAGTTGGAGGGGGCCTTATAAGCCTAAACCCCCTCTCACAGAACATGCGGAAGCCTGTTTGTGTTTGCGCATGACTGGGCTTCTGTTCATATTTGCTTTTTATATAAGCTCTCAATCAAATGACAATGGGTCAGTACAAGCAATACTGTACGCAATATATTCAAGCAGACAAGGGAGAACACAGAAGACCAGGGACTGGCTAACGGTCAGGACATCGCCGGAAATTTCTTTAACACGTTTGAATAATATAGCAAAACGAAAAGAAAAAGACATATTGTTTTTGTCTTTTAAGGATTAATCTAGCACATGCAATACAGAACACAGTATATTTAACCGGACAAACAAGTCTCAAGGCCAGGCAGTGGACAATGTTTAAGGCATGATTGGAAATTTCATTGCTCAGTTTGAATAATATAGCTAAATCAAAATAATGCCTCCTGTCATTTAGGGGCTAATCTACATGTAATCAACGTTAAATTTTAAAAACTTGAATAGATATTGATTAAGTCGAAGAGAGGTCTTACAATAGGGCATAAATCTTCTATACCATTTGATTTATCTTGGCCTTGTCATTGTCCCTCAACGTCCAGCACCACCTTAATGGGCATTTCATTACTTTATCAGGGCAAGTGAAGCTTATTAGAGGAGCCATAGAGGGAAGAGTGAGCAAACAAACCCAAATGTCGACTTCAGTAGTAGAACTTGCCCAGAATTTATTGTAACCTGATGCTTGAATGTTTAAAAGCCAGTTAGCAATTTAAAAATCTTTGCTAGGTCATGCTAATGTTGCAAGATTCTCTACGTTGGACGGGGGTTTAAGTCGGAACTACTTCGTTACTTTCTTTGTAAGGTAAAAGCTACACAAAACTTTTAGCGCAACCAGCTATTCAGTAAATTCCTGTTATGTTCAGACCTTTCAAACATCCCTCTGCATTACAAAGTCTGAATGGTTAAATATTCACTGTCCCCTCCTCCCATTATACCATGAAACAACTCGTGTAAAGTAAATGCGACAAACTTCTGAGTAGTAAATCGAGTATAAAAAAGGTTATTGAAACAGAGCCTCTTTTCTTGAGGCCTCTAGTAAGAGTTATAACACCAACATAACTCCATCATAGACAACTATGAATGCTTATATCAGAAACAGATAATATATTGCTGGTGTTGACTATAGGCATCCATGCCTATTCATAACTTATGATCAACTTATGTATGGTTATTGCATGCACAATGTATGGTGATGTATGTACATTCGAGTCCTTAGTCAAGTCAAGTCAAGTCAAGTAGGTTTATTGAAATATGAAAGAATTTTCCTGCAGGACTGAATGAAAGAATTTTCCTGGAGCAACACAAGAACGAAACCAGAAACACCACAAGACTACATATGTGCAGAGTGGACAAAATACACAGCGCAAAAAAGAGCAAGAGAGAGACAGTAAGAAAAACACAGGAATAACCAAACAACAGGAAAAAACAGTGCAGTCGATGTTTGAATGAACACAATATTATGACAGATACTGTATTTTAACGGTGAAGTCATGATCTGGTTGGACTTCCACTGAAGGTAACAAAACCACTTCAGCTGATTCAGGTTAGTCTCCTAAATTCTCACACACCATTCCTCTACTATGGAACCTTCATTGGCTCCCTGTGGCCGCTCGCATTTAGTTCAAAACCTTAACACTTGCCTTCAAGGCCAAGAATGGACTTGCACCTCCTTACCTATCAGCACTGATCAAGCAGCGTCACTTCTCGTCCTCTCAGGGCTTCAAGTACTGCTCGTCTTGAACCTCCGCTGCTCAAAAGAAGAGGAAGACCTGCGTTAAGACTCTTCTTAGTCTCGGCCCCCCAGTGGAGGAACGAACTCCCTCTCTGTCTTCAAGACCCCCCTCTTCAAGGAGCACCTTGGTAACTAACTATGCCTCTCGTTTCTGCTTATTTATCTCTTCTTCCCCATTTTCACACAAAAAAACCTTATTCTTATCTTCATGCCTTCCTTACTTTTGCCTTAACCTCTGGCTTTTCTTTGACAGCTGTTGTTTAGGTGTAACTTAGCCTGCAGTGACTTGGTTGAATAGCGGACGTTGATTTAATTGATTTAAGTTTAGCTGTACAGGTTTAAGGAACAGATGTGGACGACTTGAGCACTGATGTACGTCGCTCTGGATAAGAGCATCGGCTAAGTGCCGTAAATGTAAAATATCTGTGCAAAAATGCAAATAGCCAGGAATAAAAATGGGGCAGAATGTGCAAATAAAATCAGCTGCAGGACAGAAAATGTGCAGTATATAATAAATAACGAGGATTTACAGTAGCAGTTGTGGTGTAAGTTTTTTGTGTAAGGCAGCACAGTTCAGTGTGTGTATGAGTTGTATTAGGAGACGGAAGTTCAGTTCAGGGGTGTGTTGTGTGAGTGTATGTGTGAGTGTGTGTTTGTGTGGGGAGGAGAGTACAGTTTTGTTTCAGTCCTTAAGTAGCGTGACACACCACTAATCTATTAAAATAAACAAATGTAAGGATAAACTTCACACTTCTAGAAGCCTGAGTGTGGTTAGTATATTTAAGGCTTGGCACATTTTGAGGAACGTTTTGCTGAAACTGCTGGAGAATTAGTCTCCTTTACATTTTAGCATGCAGCTCCAGTCTCGGCGGATCGACTACGCTTAGGGTGATGCATTTTCAGGTGTATAAATTTCATTTTCTGCCAAATTATCACTTTAAACTAAAGTGTAGGCGTCTTCTCTTGTATGTATTAAGAACCAAGTGACCATAATGGTGTGATCTCAATCAGCAGGTCATCTGTTTCCGTAGATTACTTTTCAGCTTTCCCCGAGTCTCCGTGGTCTCCGCTTCTGCTTCATGTCTAATTCCCATCTCCGACTGAGTCAGTCAGGCTTGATCCAGCGAAGCGAGCCATGCTTATCTCTTCCACCTGCTTTCTAATGACAGCTGCGCGGAGCACATATGAAGCCTCGCCGCGGCAGCGCGCAATTACCGCAATCGCAGGTGACTTGTCGCAGAGTGCCCGGACACTGATTGCGGTATCTGTATGATATGTCACGTGCTTAAAGCAGAGATTGCATCGGGCCGTGGGCGGCCCTGAATTGGTGTCCTTTGGACCCTCAAATTGGTTACATCATTACCAAAGCAACTGGAATCTGACAGTATCGCACATCCCTCAACGTACATTTCCCATCTAGGCCATAATGCGGTTATGACTGAGGCATACAGCTGCAGCGAAGGCACCCTAGTGGGGAGCAGGGTTTTGAAGAGCAGGCTCGGCTCAGCTGCTGTGGCCTGTGGTGTGTATTGATCACGGCTGTGATCGCCCTCCATCTGTCACAAGCAGAGCCAAGGCCGGGGCGCAGCTCAGAGCCGGCCAGGTTATGCTGCTGCTGCTGCTGCTGCTGCTGCTGCTGCCACAAAAACTGAGCTCTCGTTATCTGTTTCTCAAACCGAGTACTTGATAGGGACAGATTCTCCACAAGGGAAACAATTAGCAATGAAGTTCTAATTAGGGAATTCAGCTCCTCTAAGGTGCCCAAAGCTGTCCAGTTGTGCACATACAGCATGTATAAGAACGAGATGCTCCGGTCCAAGGTCACCATGCTCATTGCTATTGCTATGCTTATTTGTCAGCTAAGAATACTGAGTGTATTTTTACATGTAGAAAATCTCAGCATGTGCTGTCTGACACTATCCGGTGTACAGAAGCCCTCAAGGGTGGAAAACTCTCTGTAAGTCCTATAAATTTCAAAAGAAATGATATATGAACATGCATGAATTGAATTGACAGTAATGTAAAACCAAGACCAGGCCAGTGTGCAGTAAATAGCTAACATTAGCTCCACTACCAGACAAAAGTTTTTGCACACCACTGTTTGTTTTTGTTTTTTTTAACATCCATTTACTGCACATTTTTATTCTCGTTACGCATTTATAACTTTTGAGTGAATAACGTTAATAACACGGACGTAATCTGTAACAGTGCGTGTCTGACATCCTATTAACTGGTTGTGTTTTGATGCAGAGTCAGATTACAGACTGTCCTTTAACTTTAAACGCACTACTTAACTGTTTCACCTAATTTGCTGTCACTTAATGGCTTGTTAAACACTTGCCTGGTGGTCCATATTATAATTACGAGTATAATTCTATTAGGTGGCTTTTATGGCAAATAAAGGATGAGCATACTGGGAATGTGTTCATTAGAATAGAGGGGGCTTTTTCAGGAAATATTAAGTGGGTAACATGCAAATATTGAAAATCTCAGCTTTTGGTTGCGCGAGTGTGTGTTCATAGTGTAACCAAAAATGGGCCCTTTCCAGGATAACCCGCGGCAAATGCTCCAAAAATGACACGTAGAAAGTTTTTGCTTTACGGCTGCAGGCCGAAGAAGCGGAGGAACCCTAAGAGGAACCTACAGTTTGATACCACCAGTACGAATGCAAGAATGTAACCTCCGAAGCTTAGAGTTTGTTGTATCTCTCCCGTTCGCTCTGTCTTTGCCTTGCTGCTCCCTCTCTCCACAGACTAGCCAAATTCCACCATAGTCTGCTTCCAAACCCAGGGTGTGTGCAGCGCAAGAAAGACCGCCCTTGTTCTTACTAAGTGAGTCAGTGTGTGGGTTCATGCTTTATGAGTCTGCGCGTTTGTGTGTGTGTGTGTGTGTGTGTGTGTGTGTGTGTGTGTGTGTGTGTGTTAGCCTGCTGCGTCCATGCGCTCTGTGGTTCGCCTGCACGCTTTGCTCCTTCTGTCTAGCTTTTAGCAGCAGAGTGTCAGATATCCATGTTACTGTAGATGGTGCGGCTGGAAAATTAGCCACTCAGGATGTCGTTTCCACCGCTATTCAACTCTGCATACATTCAGACATTTAAATTGGGCCGCTATTAGCCATTAGACACATAATGAAAGGAAGGGAGGGGGGGGGAACCACTAGCGTAGTTCTTTTTATTGTTAACATTTGAATAATAGTGTCTATCAAGGTGACAGTGTTCACGGCGCGAAGCTCGTTTAATTTCCTGATGGACTTGTGAGATTGCGGAGGCCTGTTCCATATGTATGCTTTCCCTTAAAGAATTATATATATATAAAAGAAAAGGATCCATTGATTTAAAATGCATAGACTCATGATCTTCCCTCAGGGGCTTATTGCTAGGCCATGCTGCCATAATGGCTAAAGTAAGTGATTGATTTCGAGGCTGTAGCTTATCTGATGACAGGGTAACACACCGAATTCTCAGACCCCCCCTCCCCCCCCACCAGGCTCTTGCGCTGGGCTGAATGTGTAATGGATCGACAGTGCAATGTTGAGAGGCTCGTGGAAGTGCGATAATAAAAGAGCCAGGGCCGGGACCGGAGGGATCAAGGCCGAGAGCGGTTAGCGAGGGTTCAGACATAATGAGAGCCGAGGCCAAAACAGCGCGATTCAAAAGCATTTTTGAAACTGGGTTACATTTTGCCGTTATTCTGAAAGAGGCTGCACAGTCCAGTCACAGTTCATGGTCGTCAAATGAAGAAAAAAAGAGTAAAAAGAACTGGAAATAGTGATTAGCACTTGCATGTTTCCTTTTAAACAGCAGTATTAAAGTGGTCTTTGCTGGACACCACTCTTTACTATGAAGGATAGGAGTAGGCAGGGATACATTAGAGTAAATAAAGCATTTTAAATGAACACTCATCTCTAATACCGTTAGTATTTTAGTACCAGAAACCTCAGGACACTAGACCACAGTTAGTCCACTGATTAGACAGAATATGGACAAAATACAGACTAAATATAAGCTTTGGAATGACTGCTCCTGCTGTTTTTAGCTGTATGACTCAACTCAGACTCGCCCCTACTGCCTCGCCATGGACTTGAGACCAAAGACTCAATCATTACATTTTTAAAATGTAATCTTTAGCGAACAAAATTAAATTAGCACCGCCAGCCTTAATTTAAGAGTGACTTTGCCTGTCAGCTTTCAAACACTGAGCCTTTCGTTATAGAAAAACACTCTAAGGGACAGAACTAAGTGCTACATGCTGTAAATGCTGTGTTTCAAAGATAGAGGCTAAACTTAAAGTGGCCAGCTAACATGTATTTCAATACCAAGTATGTTGGTTAACCCACTGGCAAATTTAGCTGAAGTTGGAATAAGTTTCAGATCACATTTCTTTATAATGTACGGACTTGTCTCCATCTCGGTCATGAACACTCTCAGCAACCTGAAAAAACTGTGACAAAATAAGTGATTAAGTGAGCTTAGAAAACAAGCACTGGTTTAATGATCTCAAAATACATCTAGAATGACACTTTTGCCATCTTGTAACCAATTATATGCCTGTCAGCACTTGTCTCTGCAATCTCTGCAGTATAATTTTTTGCAACATCGTTTTCAATTCGGCCACTGACACGATGTCAGCAAGTGTCTCAAGTGAAGCAGCTAATCTTTAAGTAAATAATGACCTCATGTGATCCTGCAGTGTTACTCCACGCCTGCTTTCTAATCATTACAAATAATAACTAGAATGCATTTCCACGAGAAAATGTCAAATGTGATTGTATGGTTGCTATGGTAACTGTTGTTGCCAGGAGGTTGCTATGGTGTTGCTAAATGGTTACTGTGGTGCTGCAGGTGGTTGCTATGGTACTGCTAGGTAGCCTTAGTCTTATCTTGTACTCGACAGGTAGTCATGACTACAGCTCTAACTGCAGCTAATAATAAGACTAAACTGAAATATATATTAACCACTAGAACGCAGTGCAACAAATGGTTATCATACCGCAAACCAGCTCCTTATAGGTGGTGCCTGTGCCTGTGCCATCTGTTAAAAAACATGTAATAATAACTGTTACTGGGGTTTTTAAAACAGCATCACACACAAATGCTCATAAAGAACAAAAATGCCAGAATTTCTTTTATTTTAGGTCTCAGGAATAAACGGAAAAAACACAAGATCTTTGAACCCGGGAGAACTTTCAGGGTAGCCTCCGCCCACAAGTGGGAGGGGAAACCCACAGAGGTAGGGGGTCCGGAGAGCGGCCGAGTGGCGGCGTGCCGAGTGAAAGAGCAAACGGCGAGATGGTAGTGAGCAAACGCCGTTTTTATCTGTTAATACACTCTGAGTTCAAAGTAAAGTAAAGTGTAAAGTGACCATTCTGTCATATGTCATCACAACACAGCACACAGTGTGAACAGTGTGAAATTCTTCCTCTAAATTTAACCCATTTAACCCATTTAACCCATTCAGCGGGCAGCCAGGAACACAGCACCCGGGCAGCAGTGTGTGAGTGTGTCAGGACAGTACCTTACTCAAGTAATTTGAGGGTTAAAGACTCAAAATTTGACTTACAGAGCTCTGTCCTAAATTAAACATTTCTATACTTCACCCACTACACTACTGAATGCATCTCTGATGGTTGTGTTCTACTAGTGTGCAGCCTTGGACTTGGATGACTCATGTCTGCTCTTCAGGTATGCAGTTTGCATGATGCAGTCTGGTGGGACATAAATTCCATTACTTGTTAGCAGCTCTGAAACTAAAGAGGCCAACTTCAGAATCTAAACATGGAACTAGTTGGAGATGCCAGACTTGGAGCAGGCCGTCTGGCTCGGCTCAGTGGGGCAGGGCTCTGGGCGACTGCCTGAGCAGGTGTGAATGTGAGCATGGTGTCCGTCCCCTCTGTGTTGATGGAGTGGATCCAGACGCGGTGTGAACCCAAGGGGGCGGCACATGAACGGCGGTGTCTCTCGCTGAATAATGGCTTCGAGCACACAGGGCTGACGGAGAGAAATTGGAACATTACTGAAGACTTGTTACGTAGGACTGGGGCCCTTCACTGCCACGATGAGGGTTAATTGCAAGAGCTGAGATAAAGGCTAATAAATCCAGTGGTGTAATGGCAGGAACAGTGGAGGAGTCCAACCTCTCATTCATCTTCTGCTGTTTAGAGAGACTCACCATAACGGTGCGTCGTTTCTGAAAGAAGGAACACCTCAACGCAACTTCTGTGTAAATTAGGGCCAAAAAACCAAGAAAAACGCAGGAAAACAGCATTTTACGCTGGATTTACATTGAACTGAATGAATTAAAGTTACATATATACATTTTACAGTACTGTAAGTCTTAGGCACCTGCAAAATGTTTTTAGATGAGCAGTGAGTGGTTTATTCACATTGGATTCATACTATTGAATATACTAAACAAAACTAAAAAGAATAAATACAAAAAACATTATACAGAAAATAGATTTTATGTTCAGCATCTTAATGTATTCATTGTGCAAGTCTAGTAGTTTCCATCAAAAACCTGGTTTGACTCAATCAGTCCTTCATTAAATTAAATCAGGAGCTGCTGATGGAGTTTCA
>JBBJLS010006650.1:0-16212 GCA_037577275.1 Bryconaethiops microstoma
CACACACACACACACACACACACACATACACACACACACACACACACACACACACACACACACACACACACACACACGACATAAAAAGAGCATTGTCTAAAACCTAATCCTGAATGTTCTGCACCTCTTTTACTCTACACTAAAGCAGTATAACAGTAAAGTGGATCTCATGACCAGAAATAACTGAAGGATAAGAGGAGTTTAATTTGAACTGTAATGTGTAATTTGTCACTTCTGTCATTAAGCACACTGAGTTTGCTAACTAACCCAATATCAGGCATGTTGTCATCTTTTAGCAGTTCAGAGTTTCTGAAACCTGTTTCTCTTGTTGTTGTTGATTCAAAGCCTGCAGAAAATGACCACAGACAATTTGTACCTTTCAATGCAAACAAAATCCACTGACTCAATATTTATAATGGAAACTAATGGCACCTGATTAGTATGAAAATTACTCAAATTTAGGGATCTTTAGGGAGTGTTGCAAACACTGATTAAGTCTAAGTCTTGACTGAAAAAATGTCTAGTTCTAATCCTGATTCTTTGCTAAGTAGGGCAGCTCCCCCCTCCCTGTACTTTTCATCTGGAAAATTTTCACTAAACACATATCACTTTAAACTAATTACTGTGTATTTTATTTAAGTTTAATTTGTTGTTCTGCACCCTTGAGTTCCAAATTTGCAGAGAGGGGATGTCACTGTACTTTAGTGCTGACCAATTTTCATATGTGTCTGGATTACAGAAAAACTACAGACAAAAATATTTTATTTGACAGATCAAACGTCACATAACAGTATTTGTTTTATTGTATGGACAAATAAGACATGGATATCTATCTACAAAGCAATACAAGAAAACGAGTGAAACATCTGTTATCACGAACAAAAATTTTTTTGCTAACATGTTACAAGTCCTGCTGATAGAACTGTACTAAGTCTGCCCCATTTATGAAACAGTACTTGTTTCTTCTTCTTCTGTTCTTAGGCTAAAAGGCATTTCTAACCGATTGCAGGTTGAGTAACAGGCCACAACTATCTTGTGCTATATATTAACTTTTTTGCTATTGTAGTTTAGATGCTTATATGCATTCATCCAGCCACCATGGGAACACCAGAGGAGACTTGCTGGCTAACTCAACATTACACTACCAGGCTGTCAACACCACTTAGGGTTAGTTAGTTCAATATTAAAGAGAAAACACAGGATTTATCTTCTGATTTAAGAAAAGGAACAGCTTTTCACGTTAGGGCTTCATTAGCCTATATAACTATGAAAGTAATTGGTTATTATTGACGAAAAGAGAAACAGTAAATTAAAGCTGCAAGTAGGGAATAAACTGGTGGACCTAGACAGGGTTCAATGAAAAGATTGCCCCAAAGAAATTATCCTCTTTATCAAAGATACAGAGTAAAACTTGGAAACAGGAAAACCTTGAGAAGAGCAGATTGGTCCCAAGGGGGAAAGCCCATAGGGACATAATAAGTGAAAGAAATGAATGCAGGAAGACCCAGGAGATACACTATATCGACAAAAGAATTGGGGCGTCTGACCTTTAGGAGTTACCCTCCCACCCCCTTGGACAAGAAGGCCTGGCTCGCAATCACCGTTCCAGTTAATCCTAAAGGTCCTACTTTCATGCCGAACTCATGCAACCATGGAACATTTGACCGTCATAAACGTGGATTTTGTGCCAGGTTTTTTGCTGTCCGCCCAAATTTGCAGAGGCAAAGCTAATTTTTGAGCCATGCGTCCAAATCGTCCAAAAAACGATCTTGCACGCGGGTAACAGTACAGTGTTTTTAAACAAGGCATGGTCAAGCGAATTGTCGGGCGTGCCGTTATTTTACGAAGCGAAATTACATTGCGTTTTGGACGGACGAAAAGCGCGTCTAAAGTCAGAAGTGCATTATTCAACGATATTTAAGCGGCGTGTTTTCTGATATCACTGTATATCTTTTGGAACTGCGCGGGTGTTCTGTTTATGCCATAAAACGGTGATATGCTTTTTCTTTTCATGCCTGCTTAACCTCGACAACGTTAAGTGGAACCGTGGCTCCCATATATTTTGTGTTTGCGCACGAGCGCATCTGGTTCCTCAATTGAAAACCGATCGGATTTACCTGTAGACTTGACGTCACGATAGCGATCTAGTATAGACTATCCGCTCCTGATTTTTAAATGTGAGGCAACGCGCCATTCTGATTGGTTTATTATATGAAACGCCTCTCTGCTCACGCCTTTCGCTATACACTTTAGACAACGTTATGCAGGAATAGAAAAGGCCCTTCCCCAAAACTGTTTCCACAAAGTTGGAAGCATGGCGTTGTCCAAAATGTCCTGACCAAAGGCCCTGTTTCAGAAAGCAGGGTTAAGAAACTCTGGGATTAAACATGACCTCTGGGTTGATGGACTCGTAGCTGTCAAACTGAGTTTTCGGTTTCAGAACAGGAGTTGCCTGAACATTTAGTGAACCGAGTTCAATAAACCCCGAGTAGAGCACAACGCAGATAAAACGTTTCTCTCCTGTGGAGCTGGAGCTTTTAATGAGCAAAAATGCGATCACGAGCATATATATTTTTAAAAAGGCCATACCGCGACAGCCGCTAAGGAACGTCAGCAGGCATGGCAGAAAATTGCCGACCGAGTGAATGCGTGAGTACTGAAAAGAAAGATTGTGATCTTTTTTATTTAAGAAGTGTCGCTGTGTAATTTTCTTATATCACCCTTTTAATTTACGCTATGTATCTATTCTCACTCTCTCGTTGTGTGTGCGCTCGCTGTTTCATTTTTATACGGGAACAACCCAACAGGAATTAAGCGTAATTCTTTAATTAAAACCAGAGGCGGACAAAGTGCCTAACTTCATTACTTAAGTGAAAGTACAGATACCACTAGTCAAATGTTACTCCAATGCAAGTGAAAGTCATACAGTCAAATTTCACTTAAGCTAAATTACTGAAGTACTTGTTTCCAAAAATACTTAAGTATTAACAGTACATATTTCACTGCATTGTAGATTTATTGCCACCACACTTACAATATCTAATGCATCTATCTTGCTTGCAGAAGATACAGCATAAGGAATAAGGTAGAATAATACAGAATGAAACACAACCCGAATAGATAAAGAAAAAGTCTTTTTTATTATTAATTGAACACTACACACCTACACAAAAGGTATGTGTATGTACTATATATTTGAACGAAGTTGACAACCAAACCGCTGTAAATGCAGCTGGAATGGCACACACTTAAAACCAGACTCTCCGTCTCCAGACTCTCCGTCTCCGTCCATTCTCCCGCCACTGATTGACGGTGTTTAAGAAATGCTGGTGTTGCAGTGTTACAGCGTACAAACGTGACGTAACATTACTGGTGATTTCTGATAGGCTGCTAAAAAAAACAATCACGTTTTAGAAAAGTGAGACAATAACACCCACTTTCAGAACCGAGAACCTTGATAGAAATGTAGTGAAGTGAAAAGTAAGGTTTTGTCTTTCAAATGTAGTGAAGTGAAAGTTATACGTTTCCAAAAAAGACTACTCAAATGAAGTACAGATACTCAAAAACTGTACTTAAGTACAGCACTCAAGTAAATGTACTTCGTTACTGTCCACCTCTGATTAAAACAGACAATTACTAGTTAGGTTCTAAGAGGAGAAATTTAATAATCCTGGCACACGAGAAAAACATCACAAGAAATCAAGACATGAATGAATTTCTTTCAGTGTAACCACAAACTGGTCCTGTCGATAATATCCAGGTTAAACACTGGAATCTGATCTCCTACAGGCTCCCTAATGACTACAATGAGCCACGTTTCTGCATTCATATGTTGTACACATTTGATTTTACTGATATTTGCCTTGTAAATGTAGTTCTATATTTGTTCACAAAATCTAATAATAATAATAATAATTATAATAATAATAATAAGAAGAAGAAGACGAAGAAGAAGTCGAAGAAGAAGAAGAAAAAGAAGTTCCATTGCCTCTGTTAATTTTATTGAACAATAGATCATCATTTCTGCCTCATTTTTTGCTTTTATAAGATATATAAAATTAAGTGATTACTATCATTATTATTATTTGACCCCAATGGTTGGATGGATAGATATTTTTTGACCCCCCAGATAAGCCAAATGCCCAAATATATGATGTTCTGGTCACACCTCCGATTTACACGCCATTGTGAGGTTTTAAAGGCTCTACTTAACATCATTCAGTGGATCGATACATGTGGTTAGTTAGTAATTTAAGCCAAAAGAAGCAACCATTTCTCCATCTCAACACTGCTAGTATGTAATATCTATGAAAGCAGTACATAAATGTCTTTGCAGCATTCAAATTTGTGCTCACTGGATATGTTCACAACTTGCCGAGGCCAAGGCCAGAATAACAGGTGGGGGTCCACCACCAGCACCCCTTACAGAGGCTGAAGAGATGGCCCTCAGCCAAAGCACTCACAACCTGTAGCTAAGGGCATCCCTTTTGGAAGCTCCTAAGATCCAGCCACCCCCCAGGACACAACTGCCTACATAAGAAGTTAGTAACTATATATATATATATGTACATTTAAAATATATGTGCATTTGTGTAGTGTTGACTCAGTACAGCTACCCATCCAACTTGCACCGTGGTTTATTTTTTTGATGGTGTGATGTGCCTTGTGGAGCCTTCTGAGTGTCTTCCATCTTTTTTCTCACAGAGCTTTCCTGGAAATTGCAATGGCGAACAAAGCACATCTGCAACACAGCTTACCTCTGTAAGATTATTCAAGATTTTAAAAACTCTGCCCATCACATAGTGACAGACATTTGTTTTTGGTTAGAAGCCCATAAAATTGTAACAGACAGATGCGTACATAACTGAAAAAGAATGTTTGCTAAGCTGCATTAAATGATAGTGATGGCCTGTTTGTAAAATAGATACTGCAGTGGGAACAAATGTTTTGTGGGCTTTCTGCCAGGCCACAGGTGCTCAGAATATAATGCAATAGACATAAGTAGACATTGCTCTGTGAAATACAAAGATGATAAAAACAAATTAAAAAAACAAACATCGAAATGGACCACATAAGGCTGCAAATCCAGAAAACTCAAATAGAAATTACTGGGACATCAGTTAAAGGTGGTTAGAGTGCCACAGGTGGATTGTTAAATTTCTTTCAACAATAAAATATTAATTGCTGTATTCCATGTGCACTTGCAGTAAATACAGAAAACATTTGGATATTTGGACATCCAAAATATTTGGATTTTGTCTTTGACAGTATCGATTTGATTGGTCAATTAGAAATGATTTTCATATTGCCTCTCTGATCACTCTTCCATCTTGCACGTCAGTAGGATGGTCAGGGTTGCTATCGGGGTCTGTCTCTGGTGTAGTAGGGCAATTTAATTAACCAGACATGCAACTATATCATCACAGGCCCTGTCTGGGGTGACCTGGAGATAATGAAGGCACTAGAAACGGGCCTTGAGCATGCCAATGGTCATCTCCACCGTGGCTCGTGTCTTGCAGTGAGCCAGGTTATAATGCTGCTGTGGCCCAGGCTCAGGATCAGTAAGTAAGGCTGGCAGGGGTACCCACTGTCACCATGCAGGTAACAATCAAATTCTCTTACAATAGTGAGTATACAGTTTAAATGTTCAGTTGCAATATAAGGAAAAATGATATTAATTATAAATTCTAAAATATAGCTGTGCTGTGTGTATAAACTTACCACAGGAAAATGTAGTGCTTAGTGTAGACTCACGAAAAATTGCACAGATTCAGGCCATTTTGCTTCCACATTGGTGAGACGGGCTGCATCATATAATCTTCACAGAAGAACAGTAATGATCTGCACCAGCTGTACTGTGAAGTTGGCCTGTCATCTATTTGTAATACTAAAAATTACAAATGAAACCTACCTGCACATTAATACTGCGTAGAGACTTGCTATTTACATAACTTTCATTTAGTAACAGAGGCTTGATAGGAATATGAGTTCCATCTATACAGCCAATGACACCTGGAAATCCTAATTTTATAGAAGACTGGCAAACTTTCTGTTAGTAGTTTTGTGTGGTAATGCAAAAAAAGTGTAGCAACTGTACCAAGCCTCTTATCACATGAACTACTTGTTTCACATTATAACCCCTCATACTAAATACATTATTTTTTGGTATGATACCTGCAATTTTGTGGAATTCTTCCTTGATAATTCTATTGGGTCTGTGACTAGGAAACACCACAAACGTGTACAGTAAGCGTTTGAGTGCAAGGGTCACGTTTCTGACAAAGCGACAGACGGTTGCCTTGGAAACGTTTAGCGTCACCAATACTAGAAAGAAAACTTCCATTGGCAAAGAAACGATACAAATAACTTCTTCAGAACTAAGAGCTTGTCCACGATGTGTTATGCCAGCGACATGTGGGCTTTCTTGTGAAGAAAAACGGAAACGCTCCGAGAGAAAATGATCACTCTCACCCGACGAAGATTTCTGCGGATAGTTTGTGCTTCGATATTATTGGGTTTATCGAGGAAACGGCACGCCATGTCTGAGCATTTACGTCCTTTAGTTTGAAGGTTAAAGTGGAGAAACTCTGGGTTACTGAAATAAAACCTGCAAGCGAGCATGTTAGCTTCACGGTGTATGTTGTCACAGTAACTGACCCAAAGTTAGGCTGAACAGGCTTTCTGAAACCGCAAACTCTGGGTTTCCTTAAACTCGAGTGAAAAAAACTCTTGTTTTCACTAAACCTGCTTTCTGAAACAGGGCCTAAGATGTGCTTGCTGCTTAGATGATTGATTATGGGATGCAGGTGCTGGTAGTAATCACGAGGCGGTCGCCCTTTCCCCCCTCTTTCTCCTCCCAGCCAGGGTAGAGGCAGCTGTCCTGGGTCTCCCTCTAGCGAAGGATGCGGGAATGCAGGCCGGTTTTGCTTCAGACCGGCCGGCATATATTGCAGGAGGTTTACCAAAATTATCTATTGAGGAGACCTTCCCAGAAATTTCTCAGCTGTCTCCCTTTTAATTCCAAAGGGAATTACTTTTGTCCATATAATATGCCATTATTGCATTTGTCCATATTATATGGACAAAAGTAATGGGACACATGAATTCTCGAAAACCAACCGAAACCTAAAGCGCTGCGTGGACGAAAGTATTGGGATGTCCTGACCATTACACCAACAGGGACTTTAATGATACTGCAATTAGATACATAGACTTTCATATGGAGCTGATTCTCCTTTGCAGCTGCTATAATGGTTCTGCACCCCATGCTCTGGACTCTGAGGGGAACTCGTTTTTTATATAACAAACTACATAAAACGTGAATGATCTGGCAGGAGCAAATAGCTTTGTTTTTATATTTGATTTGATTACATTAATGTCTAAGTTGAGATTTACAGAAATATTTGTATATATTTGTATATAATATGTATATATATGTATCTATATATATATTACCCCAATAATTCTTATTCCAATTCCAATTTACTGTGAATTCTCAGTTTCTAGATGGACCCAGCCCTGGTGCATACAAGGATTTGTTACTTGTGCAATATTATCCTTTGTTATAACTTCGTTTTACTTGGCTACTGTTCAGAAATGAAACACGTGTATTGTTCCTGAGACCATATTAGTCACTACATTTAACACCACATTTCCAATTTAAAGATTGCCTGCTACTGGGAGAAATGGATAAAGGAACCACTGCCCATACTGACTTGCCATACATATTACGACCCATATGAAGGAATATGCTTTCGCATTTCTAATTGCATTCTGGGGCGCTCTCTTTTAAGCGATGCTCCTGTAGTGTTGAACTTTTCTTAAGTATATTTACGGCTGACTCTTAACCCAGATTATGTAGGATACCTGCTGTGGCCTTTCTTGTCAAGGCCTATAGGCGCCATGTAAGACAGTGGGATTTAGTCACAAGCTATTTCATTTTGAATATTTCTTTCCAAATGCTTTTTATTGTAGGAACAAAGGCGAGAGTGTGAATAAATAAAACTGGAGAGAGAATAAATAATGAAATTAATAATCATTATTTTATGCTTGGAGACCATAACTGTAATTGCTCAGATATGTTAGCAGTTAACCTAGGGTTAGTAATTGTTAACAAGTTGTCTCCCTTAAAATTCATTCTATTGCTTGGGCTCATTAACATGGGGTCACCTGCTGAAAAGTCAGGCTTAGTAAACCCCCATAATGTGCAGTGCCACTGTGGGGTGCAGCTTATGTTAGATTAAAATAGAAAGGTTAGTCTTTGAGAGAGACAAAAAAGATAGAGACATGGAACTTTATGACTGTGTGTGTCGATGTGTACAAGAACTCCCCCCTCCACCACCACTACAACCACAAACCTCTAAAAATGTCTAGTCTCTGTTTGTGGACAAATGATAGGCTTGTCCTGGGACGCTGTAGAGGATACGTTTGCTGGGGTTGCATGACCTCTATGAAGACATTCTATCTGCATTTGAAACAGCAGTAAAGAAATTGCTGAAATGTTTTTAGGAATACAGTAAACGTTCCAAGAGCACCCGCGCATAGTGTAAAACCGCGTCATTGTTATGTGGTAAAAATGACTAAAATGCCTATTTTTATAGGGTAAACCCTAAATATACACAAATATATGCCCCCAAAACACTTTAAGTTCATTTTAAATTCATTACCCTAAAAGAAAATGTAACGTAAAGAAAATGTAACGTAAAGAAATGCTAGAATGTAAAATACCGATGTTACCCCTATATGTACTGTACTGTCATGCACGTGTTTTCTTTGGTATGCGCTGTCGTTTTCTTTGGTATAAGCAGGGTAAACACAGTAATAAATTAACTTAATTTACATTAATAACAATACAGGGCTTTAAGAAGAATAAAACGAAAAACACGAGAACACTCGAGACGCTCGACGGGGGAAATTCTGGAGTGCAGCTGCCAGTCAAAGAGCAGCAGCCAATCAGCAGCAAGGAGAAATAAATAACATTCTCGGATTGGCTATTTTCAAACCTCCCGCCTCTGAGAAAAGGGTAATTCCCCATCATGGTGGCTTAAAGAGCATGCCAAATCCACTAAAAAGAGGTTACACCAGAACCAAACTAAGACATTTTCTTTTCTTCTTGAGTACACCATAAGACTTGTTAATTTGGAACTAATGAAGAGCTTTTAGGAGCCATACTTGCATACTGAGTTCCTTTTTTCCTGTTGCATGTTGATGAATCCCAAATATGTGTCTTGCTGCCATCTTGTGCTTTATTTATGTAATGTCAGAAAAATTGGTAAGTTTTACACAAGTTCCAGCTCATGCTAGCAATGTGATGGGAACAAAATAGTACATTTACTGCCGAAGAGAGCGGATATAGGATTCTGGAGTGAAGCAAGGGGCGAAGCGTGGAAAGTGATGCATGACTGCCTCGTCACGCATCTTTTGTCCTGTGGAGTTTAATTCTCTCGCCAGTCTAACACTTGACACAATTAATCAAGCTGTTTACTAGAACTAGGTGTGCTGGAGCTAAACTCTGCATCCTGGTAGATCTCCAGGAATGGGACAGGCACTCCTATTTTAATCCAAATTTGTCAGGAGTTGTAGAACATCAGAATCTTCAAATAACTTAGAGAGGGAAATATAATGGACAAGCATAAAGGTATTTTGAAAAACTGTTAAAATACAAGAGATACCACGTATTATAATGATTGACAGGGAATTACCCAGTCAGGGGTCTAAATTTAGCCAAAAGCTGGAAACCACTAAAGATGACTTGTTGAACTGTGGAAATATGCAAGAGAACAATTTATGATGGATGTAAAAGAAAAGATTCCTCAGTAGAGAAAATCCTCCTCACCCTTTGTTCACATTACAGTTTCTTAGTGGCAGTAATTAATGGACTGTGTTGTTGCCTTTCTATAATAAATATAAAAGGCTAATATAATAAAGATAATAAACTCATTATAAACTCAGCTTGCTGACCAGAATAGAAATGTAAGCTGGCTGGGGGGTTTTCACTCTTCCACGCACAATAAATATTTAAGTTAGATATCAAAAGAACTTGACATATTGCTCCTTATTGCCTCCTTTGTGCACAGCTCCATCTGCATTTGGAACCAACAAGCTGGTTGCTCCTTCCTAAACTCACTGCGCCATGTGAAACCTTGAATCCACCTTGACAAAGTCATGGGAGTGGGCTCCCACAGAGGCAGAGGGCTGACATCCAAGCACACACTCAAAGGGTGTTAAACCAGTCGCACAAAATCTCCTGAGCTCCTGAATGGTACACTTAGCCTGATTGTTGGACTGCAGGTCAGGCAGACATAGATGTCAGCTTGCTGTGGAAGGCTTTCCACACTAGGTATGCAAACTGGGGGTCTCAGTCAGATAGGATGTCCTCTGGAATGCCATAAACATGGACAATGTGCTGGAGAAGAGCATCAGCTACCTGTAAGACAGAGGGAAGTGATTTGTTTGACCTAGGATGGTAAGTGATTTGTAATTTAGAGCAAATAAAGAAAAGCGACCCCTTGGCTTGCCTAGAATTCAAACATTTTGACTGCTGGATATATTCTGGTTCTGGTGGTATATGGGGGACCACAAAGCACTGCTGGGACCCCCAACCAGTGCCTCCACTCCTTTAACACTGCCTTTTGGCAAGCAGCTTATGGTTGTAGTTACATTCTACCTCTGTCAGTTTTTTTTAAAGATGTACAGGGATGTAATTTTCTGGGGTTTCTGTGGTACAGTAAGAGGACTGCCTTTATTCCAGCCTCAACCACAAAAGGTAGTGTGGGCTCAGGCATTTTGAGTACATGAGCACTGGTGAATAATTACTTTAACTAGCAAAAGTCATGTCTTGCCATTGGCGTCTACTCTAATTTCGGGGCTTACTTTTAAAAGGGTGGAAACGGGAGCTTCCATACAGCTGAAGCCCCAGAAAAACCTAAAAGTGAAACCCAGGAAACACTGTATCTCCTTTAATATACAGGTCTCCATCCACTCTGTGACCACAGACACCTTAGCCTCATCTAATCTGACTCACGCTGGCCAAATGTGATAGCTAAGGAATGAGATCTCCAACCAGAGGAAATCACCCTTCTTAGCCTTGACATACAACCCATGCTCGCATGCTCAAGAAAACAGGAGAGGATGTGGTGCACATGACTGACGTGATCCATGAGTGATTTTGTATGTATAAGGATATTGTCAATGTAAACAATAATGAACCTAATAACACGTCATGGAACATGTCATTCATGAATGCCTGGAAAACTGAGGGGGCGTTTACCAACACATAAGACTTCACCTTGCTCCTTGGCTAATGGTTTAAAAATTCTCTATGAAGGGACGTAGGTTGTACATATATTCAGATGTATGCTAATTTAAACAATTGAGCAACAATTTAGAAAATAGACTGACTGGAATGAGGGAACCAGGTCGAGTCATCTGTTCCTTTGATAGCTCTAGCTGGCATCCTGAAAGGGAGACAGCATTTACAAAATATGCTGTGGATCATATTTATGATGTCCAAGAAGACAAGTCCATATTAAGTGAACCAACAAATGCTACAGATGCTTGTCTCTGGTTTTATTCATACCTAAACATTTTGTATGTACTGTTCCAACATGTATCAAATTTATCTAGCACGTAGTCAACTAGTTACTGCATTTTCAGTCTGTCTTTTACTCTAGCAACAAAATGAAGGGCATGTGCAATATATATAACACATTAAAATTGGAGCTGTATCAGTCACCAAGCATTTTACTACACCTTTTATTCTCTGCTATATTCACTGTTATCATATTAATATAATGGCAAGAGGCAATAAGACATGTTTCTACATCAATAGTGGTCAGTCAGGCTTACACTGTGTTCAGTTCTAGTCTTGTCATTTTATTCTGCATATTTTACATTTACCATTGCCATTTCTGAAAGTTTAATGTATAAAATTAAGTATTTATTGTATATTGCAATATGGTGTTCCATGTGGTAAAATAAGGTCTATGTAGATATACTTTACAAGATAATAAGCCTTTTTCATCACTTTTTTGGCTTATGTAGTAGATGATCATTACACCATGGTTAGTACCTGTCAGGCCTGGCAGGCCTGGGTATGATTTCGGTTGGCGGCCACTAGAGGCCATCCTTTGCTGTGTTTTGTTTTATTTTGTGATTTTGGGACTTTTATTGTGAATGCCTGAGCATGTGTTAATTATATGTTTCACCTGACCATGTGCTCAGAGGAAATGAGTTTTGAGTTTTTATTGGTTTCTTGAGTTTGGGGATTTTGTATTTAAGTTTGTTGTGGACCGACTTGGGTAGTCGGTCTACCGTCACCCTGGTGTTTTGTGTTCCTTCTTTCTCCTTTGAGTGTTACAGAAAGCCTGTATCCTGTTTCAGGTCCTCAAACCGGTTTTTGTTTTGAGTTTGAATAAAGAGTTATTGGAAATGGAAGTTTGCCTACACGCCTGCCCTCATTGGGGAGATAAGGGGAACCTTGACAGATGGACTGACCTGCAGACACCGCAGATGTGGCATGGGGCTGCGAGGAGCTCACTCCAGAGGAAGAAGGGAGGCTCTTGGGAGAATTTGCAATGCAGATTGCTCAGGACTGGGCTGCTTGCTACAGCCCAGGGTTCGAGGCACCTCCATCAGTGAGGAGGAAGCAGGCACGGATGCCCGCCTTGAGCACCCTGGCGAAGGCGCTGGACATGGGAGCTCTTTTGGTCCTCCCGCTGGCTCCGATGACCGTAGACTGAGAGGTCGCCACAGCCGCACTCCCACGTCCCGTCCCAGCACCAAGACAGCTGTAGCCCGCCTCCCCACTCCACAAGACGACGCAGCATGTCTCGCTGCTGGGCCAAGCAGCCCAGCTCTCCGCCCTGCGAAAGAGGGCTCCTGAGCGTCGACGAGGCTACGCTGGCCAAGCAGCAGATCCAACAGCTGGTAGCGGACCAGGGGATCCAGCTAGAACAGTTAACAGGCCTGGGGAGGGCTTAGCAGTAGCTCAGAGGCCCGGGGTGAGCTGTGAGGAGCTCACTCCAGAGGAAGAAGGGAGGCTCATGGGAGAATTTACAATGCGGATGCGGATCATCCTGTGATGCGGATCTATAATTAGTCAAGGAGCAAAATGATCTAGGTAAAGAGTTGGCTAATTTTCCTGTCCTGCTGCTAGTGTTGCCTCAGCCAACTTAGACTCTGCCCTTTCAGTTTGCAATTTTGATTACTTCATTCTCCATGTCTACAGTATCTCATGTTCTAGTCTCCATCCTATCTTCAGATGTTTAGTTCATCATGCTAGTACTCCCTGGTGGCCCAGGCAGAGTTCTTTGTATATGAGGAAAAAAGGAACTGTTCCACCTACCACAATAATTAATTTCAATTAAATTTAATTTATATAACTCTTACAAAGTAACTTTACAGAATCCATCCCCTAGTGAGGAAGCTAAGGGCGACAGAGGCAAGGAAAAATTCACTACAGCTGGAGGAAGAAACCACAAAAGGGGACCCATTCTTCTCTGGTCGAGAGAGAAATTTAGTCTCTATGGCAATAACCAACAATAGAATGCTTTTTGTATGGACTTAATCACTGTTGAACAGATGTATGGCTAACAGAGTAGATGCAGTTAAGAGTCAGTACAGGCAGTTTTCGTACAGTAGTCTGAGAGAGGACGAGTTTGAGAGTCTCTAGTCCAAAGCAATGGAAGTAAGCATCTCTGCTTGAGCTTTTGAACAGCAGTTGTCACTGGGTGGGTGAGGAGCACACGGGAATCCAAATCAACCAAACCAGGAAATTTGCGCAAGGGACCCCAATATTTTCAGGTCCAGGATGAGGTGTAAATGAGAGTGGATTCCCACCGGGAATCTGCATTCTCATACACACACTGTAATCAAGAAGGTCAGAAAGACCAGAGTACTCATGGTACTGGAGAGTTGAGTAGAGGAGAGGTCAAAACAATGACTGAGCACTGGTACATTACCACTTCCTTGTTTATATACTGTGTGACGTGCATAATTTCCAGTTCCCTGTGCATGTCACATGACGAGTGTGCGTAACAGTACCCCCCCCCTCCAGGACTGTCACCAGATGGACCCAGCTGGGAGGATACCTGATGACCGTAGTCCTGAATCAAGGAAGAATCCAAGATGAACCGCCCGGGATACCATGACTGTTCTTCTGCGCCGTAGCCTTCCCAGTTGACTAAGTACTGGGTGTGGCGGCCATGGCGGTGTGAGTCGAGGATCCTGGGTGGAGGGGGAGCAGGGACCTGGGGAGACAGGAGAGAAAAACGAAGGTTTTAGTTGGGATATGTTGAAAACAGGATGGATCCAGAGGGAAGCAGGCAGCTGGAGCCAGTAGGTAACAGGGTTAATCCAGTGAGTGATCTTGTAGGGACCAATGAAGCGGGAAGCGAGCTTGCGGGAGTCTCTGTGCAGACGGAGGTTTTTTGTTGACAGCCAAACTCTGTCACCTATGTGGGACAATTGTCCCTGCGGGTGCCAATGGCGATGTTGTTGAGAGTAGCATTCGCTGGTCCACAGGATGGCATTGCAGGCCTGCTGCTAGAGCCGGCGACACCTGCAGACCAATGGTTGGGCTGATGGCATGTCAACCTCTGCTTCTTGGTGATCGAACATCAGAGGCCAGAAACTATGGCATACCATGGCCAGTACGATAGTTGGAAATGAAATTGTACAAAGAACAAAGCCCACCGCACCTGTCTGGGATTGAGCCGGTTGGTACCATGCCTGGTTGGAGGTCTTTGGCAACGTCATAGTGGCGATGAGGAGGCAATTGGCCCACGTCTTTGCTGAATACCTCCTTCAGGTCACAGTACAGCACGCGAATGGCCTCTGTGTCGACATTGGGGGCCTCTGACTCCCCTGAGCACGTCCCAGCCGCTGCCTGGAGACATATCTCCTTAGAGGTTGGAAACTATTGAAGAATTTTGTGCTGGGCCCACGAGATGATGGGGTTGTGTAGCAGAAGCCAGGGGTGTCCAAGTAAAATGGGAGGTGAGGTGAGGGTGGTGACAAGGAGTTGAATCTACTTGTGATTATTGATGACAAGGGTGAGAGGGCTTTGTGATAACATCGAGCCCTCTCCTCAAGAGACAGAGAGGCATGCCCTATTTGAGTTCCCCGGCTCCTGAGTGGTCCCCAGAAGGAGATGGAGAACTGACAGACCCTGGTTCCGGGTTAGTGGTGGTGGAGGCTGGGGTGTCACTGGCGGCAGGGTCCAAGGAGCAGGCTTTGGACGGGAGTTCATGCACTGGTCTATGTGCAGACACAGTTGAATGAGGCCCACCAAGGGGATGGAAAGCTCCCACCCAGCAAGTTCATCTTTGAGGCATGGAGCCAGCCCCTTGTAGAAGGCTGGTCGAAGAGCCGGTTCCCCTCAGGTGGTTTGGATGGCCAGGGTGCAGAATCAGCAGCATTGTGGCTCACAGTCGCCCTGCTGCAGATGGTAAAGGCAGGAGTTGGTCTCTACCTCACTTCCTGGGTATTGGAAGGTGGCCTTGAGATGGCATGTGAACTCAGGGTATGAATGTGCTTGGTCTGACCTCAGGACCACTGTGGCACACTCAGCTGCCTTCCCAGTGAGGAGTGAGATGAGAATTGCGATGTGGGCTCTATCAGTCATGTAGCAATTGGGCTGAAACTCAAAAGTTCAAGTTAGTCAGGAACACATCGCACTTTGTCAACACCATTTTGTTTGTCAGGTAATGATATTTTCGGTTCAGTGGTGGAGGGATAAGGAATAGAAGATCGGCCTGCTGGTTGTGGAACCCTAGCTTCAGAGGCTAATTGAGAGGTGGGCCAGATTCAGAGCTGTAAGCTGCTGCTGGTGTTGATCCAACTCACCATGAGTCACTAGGGAAGTGGTCTAGAGTCAAAACCATGAATGAGCACTAGAGCATTACTTGTTTATATACTATGTGACACGTGTCATTTCCAGTTCCGTTGCACATCACGTGACTGGTGTGCATGACATGGAGGAAGTCAGGAACCAGCAAGATCAAGCGTTAGGCCTGACACTTTGTTTTTAGGCACATTTGGAGCTAGAAGAAAGACTCTGTTTTTTCTGCACTGAGGAAGAGAATACTATGTGACATCCAGTCTGATATATTTTTAACGCAATCCTCAATCTTATTGTTACGCCCAAGCGTATGATGCCGGGATATTATAGGATATTTCGGGACACACGCAAGCCGACACAGAGACAAGACA
>JBBJLS010006689.1:0-16208 GCA_037577275.1 Bryconaethiops microstoma
TCCAGGTTCTCCTATCTGACTGTATATCAGAGCCTGTATATCAGAGCCTTCTGTGTGTGTGCGTGCATGTATGTGTGTGCATGCACGTGTGTGTGTGTGTGTGAATGTGTTGTTTTCAGGTTCTCCTATCTGACTGTAGATCAGAGCTGTGTGCGTGTGTGTGCATGTGTGTGTGTGCGCGCGTGTGTGTAGATTGTGTGTTTGCGTGTGTGTGTGTGTGTGTGTGTGTGTGTGTGTGCGTGCGCGTTGGGACGTGTCTATGGATAACGTTCTCCTGATGAGACTGTGGAGTTTCTGCAGAACATCCAGAGCCCAAAGTAAAAGAAGTAATTCAGTAAAAATCCAATTTACATCACAGACGTGCTACATCAACCGAGACGTGTCTGGAGAACATGTTTTATTTCTTCAGTTTAGCGCTGGAGCTACATTAGCATTACGGGGTAAAGCATAACCATGAAAATAACTGTAGAGTAACTTTGGTAAAGCATGTATTATTGCCATGGATACAGCTGTAGCATAATTGTGACACCGGGTGAAATGGAACCTTGGAAAAGGCGTGTAGTGTTTCATTGGAAAAGTGCCGGGGTTAACCATAGAGACGGGCTTGCAACACAGCCTTGCAACTGGGTGTAGTGTTGTCATGGATACAGCTGTAGCACAATCACGGGACTGGGTGAATTGTAACCGCGGGAGTGGGTGTGGTGTTGCCATGGAAACAGCTGTAGAAGCGGGAGTAGTGAACTTTACTCACAAACCCCCATCACAGTCATGCCAGTTTGATGGGTATGTTTTGGATTTTTTTCAACGTACCAAAAAAGGGGAATACCAAAAAGTTTGGCTCAGACACACAAGCACGCACACGCACACGCACATACACACACAGAGCGCTGAGTGAACAAACTGATTTAGACAAACTGCATGAAAATACCCTTTGTAGTGATCTCTTTCTGATGAGATTATTTTCTCCTCCTGAACTGTTTTCCTCATTTCAGGTGAGGTGCTCCTTACGCTCTGGAAAGTGGAGTTTATTTATTCAGAGTGTGTGTATGTGTGTGTGTGTGCTGCTGTGCGTCAGAGCTACAGGAAGCCCACAGGCTGTTCCCAGGAGGGCCGCGGTTCGCGCAGCGTAAACGGGGTCACAGAATCTTCCCTCACCGAACCGTGCTGACTTCCCTGCAAATTAGCGAGACGGAGCTCCAAATGCGGATTACTTAGTCTCTATCGGCTTACAATAAACACGAGCTCCATCCGGCGTGTTCAGCACATCACGAACAGATTTACTGATTTTTACTGTATTTTTATCATAGAAAATGGAAAATCGGTTTCCATGGCAATTCCTACTTGTCTGTATTTTGGCTTTATCCAGTGCTTTAGTCCATAATACACACACACTCACACACACACACACACACACACACACACATTTGCAGCATTATACACTAGCAACGAAATGTTTTTTGCATACCACAGGTTTTAACCACTTTATCCAGTTATTTCATAAACGACAGATTTTTATTCTGGTTAAACTGGAAAGTCGTTGAGTGAAGAACTATAAATGAAAATCTGTGAAATAACCCCAGTTTCCTTTCTAAGATGAGAGAATCTGTAACAGTGCATGTCTGACTCCTATTAACTGGTTGTGTGGTGCAGAGTCAAATTCTAGACTGTCCTTTAACTTTAATTGCTCTCACTGTTTCAGCACTTAATAGCTCCTTAAATATCTAACACTCGTCTAGTGAGCCACATTATCATTATAATTACAAATGTATTAGGTGGCTTTTTGTAGGTCAGTAGTGATGAATAATACAAATATGACATTTGGATAATGGTGAAAATACTGCAAATTTATTTGTTAGTAAAGAATATTGAGTGTATTTTTAGTAAATATTGAGTAACATGCAAATGTAGAAAAACAACAACTTTTGACTAGTAGTGTACACTGGATCAGACTGATATAGTACTAAGACCTAATCACTGAGGTCTACAGAAGGATCTGGCTAGCCAGAGAGAAGACAGATGGGCAAAACCGACTGCCTGGTTCCACTCCCGCAAACCAAACGGAAAAGTAGAAAAAACTCACAAAATCTGTTCACCAAACCATCTTAGAACCATCTTAAACCATCTCCAAAAGCACCTTAGACCTAACCTAAGACTACTTAATGCCCGGGTGTCAAATCTTATTCACAAAGTGCTGCAGGTCTTCATTCTAAACAAACAGGAGCAACATGTGATCACCTGCTTGAAGTTCACTGAGACTCGGACTGGGGCATTGTTGAGTCAGGCTCGGTTCAGTCAGACTGAGGCTCTGTTCAGTAAGACTCAGGCTCGGTTCAGTTGGGCCCAGAATCAGTTTTGAACTTGGACAGGATTTAGTCGGACTTAGGCATGGTTTCATTGGACTTGCAATTACTGTAGACTTGGACAACATCCAGAAGGACTTGGTCTCGGTTCAGTTGGAATTGGGCTCAGTTCTGTTGGACCTGGGATCAGTTCAGTTGGACTCAGTCTCAGTTCAGCTGGATTTAAGCGCAGTTCTGTTGGACTTAGGTTCAGTTCTGCTGGACTCATTTGTGGTTCGGTTTGACTCAGTTCCCAAAATATATTATATTTACTGCCTTGGCCAAACCAGACACCATTTTTTTACACCATTTAAACCACCAGCTACCCATTACACTTTAATTTTCCCAAAATCACATGAAAAGAAATCTCTCTAAAATTAATATTTTATAACCCTTCTCTTGCCAAGTTACCCTTTTCCACATGCAGGATTTTCTCACACTGACTGTATGAACTACATAACCATGTAAGATTTTGTATCTCTAAAAGCATATTTTACACAAATCAAGACTATTTTCAAAACAATAACTTTTTTTATGAAATTCAAATAATCTCCTCCAATCAAGAGCGAATACTGTAATGTCAGGCTGAAGTTTATGTGGGAAAGCACTTTAATGGGATATAATAGCAGATCATGTGTTGCGACTATGTCACAACGTTATTCTGTCATATACTGTTACCATGTTATGTCATGTGGTGCCAACATGATATTCTGTCATACTCTGTAACCATAATATTCTGTCATGAGGTGTCACTTTTTTCCGTCGTATAATGTCACCATGTTATTCTGTCACATACAGACACCATGCTGTGTAAAGCGGTGTATCCATGTTATTCTGTCATGTGGTATCACCAAGTTATTCTGTCATGTGATATCTCCATGTTATTCTGTCATGTGGTGTCACCAAGTTATTCTGTCATGTGGTGTCTCCATGTTATTCTGTCACGTGATGTCTCCATGTTATTCTGTCACGTGGTATCACCATGTTATTCTGTCATGTGGTTTCTCCATGTTATTCTGTCATGTGGTGTCACCATGTTATTCTGTCATGTGGTGTCACCATTTTATTCTGTCATGTGGTGTCACCATTTTATTCTGTCATGTGGTGTCACCATGTTATTCTGTCATGTAGTGTCTCCATGTTATTCTGTCATGTGGTGTCACCATGTTATTCTGTCATGTAGTGTCTCTGTGTTATTCTGTCATGTAGTGTCTCCATGTTATTCTGTCATGTAGTGTCTGCATGGTATTCTGTCATGTAGTTTTTCTATGTTATTCTGTCATGGGGTGTCTCCATGTTATTTAACCTATCTCTTGCCCAGGTACCATTTTCCACATAATATTTTTCCCAATGATTGTATGAGGAGCAGAAACCTCTGAAAGCGTATTGTATACAAATCAAGACTATTTTCATGACAGTAACTTTTTTTTGAAAATGAAATTCAAATCATCTCCTCCACTCCAGAGGAAGTACTGTAATGTCAGGCTGAAGTTTGTGTGGGAAAGCACTTTAGTAGATGATATAATAGCGGACAGCAGTGGCGCGTTGCTGTTGTTCTGGCGCGGGGCCTTTTGGTCAGCCATCGAAAAGGCCATGTAAATCAGAGCAGCGGTGCAGAGCCGGAGTGGATCCGCCAGCAGTGGGGGAAAATGGTGTAATTGCAGCTCATGAGACTGATTTCTGACATACGGTCATACCTGAGTGGCCGCTCCTGCAGCGGAGCCCCTTCTCCTCAGCATTGGTATTCTAGAGGCACACCGTGGACGAGCGCTAGGAGCTTTCAAGCACAGAGAAACATGTCATAGGAGAGATGTGGCTGCAGCTATCAGACACGTGTCACCATGTTAAGCAGTGTTTGTCACTCACCCAAACCCCAGACTGAGACGGCACCTCAAACTCGACACGTTTCCACTCTGGAGAGACGAAAAAGTGGAGGTGTTTCACTTCCAACACCTTCAGCTACTGCTTTGCAATCCTGCAAGAAGCCAAAGAAAGATTTAGCAGTGAAACCCCCACAGTTACTAAAGTTGTTACACTGTTGGCAAAAAAAAATCACAAGGTTTTTACCATATCATAAAATGTCAGCAGTTATCAATTACTATGTATGAATTTTCATAAAGCTCAGTTTTATTCTTGAACGATATTCTGTCATAGTGTGTCAGCACGTTATTCAGTCATTCTCTGATAGTCTGTTGTTCTATCAATGTATCACCACATTATTGTCATGCGGTGTCACCATTTTTTCTGTCATATAATGTCACTATGTTATTCTGTCATACAATGTCAGTGTTATTCTGTTATTTAGTACCACCATGTATTGTGTGTCATATGGTGTCACCAAATTGTAGTCATTTTCACCATCTCATGCTTATTCACATAAAATTTTAATTATATATTTTAAAAATACCTCAAATGCATGATCAGTTTAGAAATACGCATTACTGACATATAAGTGTTTTGCTAATTAGTTCTAATTAGTAATATGGTGCTGACGATTTTCCAAATCAGTCAATAAAAAGACGAGCAGACGTGTGAGTGGCTTCTGAGTGGCGCAGGAATCGGTCGCGTGTCGTTCTTCAGATGCAGCAGTGTGACACGCACCGGCACTCAGGTGACACTTTCTCACACATCTGACCTCGTCCCGAGCTGAACTTCAAAGGCACGCGGGAGAGGAAAATTCCTCCAGAGCGGAAATATTCTAGCCTTAAAGACCGCCAAAAGATCAATGGTGTCTGTGTCAGTCTAGAGGAACACATTCAAATACCCATCCTTTCATAACGTCACGGCTGATCCCTCACTTCCAAGCCGAGCGGTTCAGGCTGCGCTGACAGTGCCGTCGCCGGGTGCTGAATACCAAACCTCAGATCAGCGGAACCACCACGAACCCTACAAATCTATACACATATAACCTTCAGTCAAAGGAAACAGACTGTTGTTTGTTTATGACCCTAGTTGGTTCTGTAGCTCAACTAGGTGGGAGTCTAATGGTGCTTTTCTACTGGCACAAGAAGCCACTGTGTACCATCAAAAACGTTTTTCCATTACTAATAAAGAGACCCGAACCCAAGCTGCTGTATGGCAAGGCCGAAAGTGGGCTGCAGCCGAGCTGACTGCATCACTGCTTTCTGATTGGTTGAAATGTTTAATCACAACATGGAATAAGAACACAGTTTATTTACTGTCCACACAAAAAACAACAATGGAGACACAAACTAACAACTGGGAAGTGGATGAAGTTCAAACTGTCTGTTTGGGTGAAGATAAATTTCAGTGGGAGTTTTCTACGACTCTAACAAATTTTTTCTTTAACGCTGTGAGAAACGTGAAGGTGATCCAGGATATCACTAACAAGTTATCTGGGTTCAGTTTTCATCACACGGATAAAGAACACAGAGAACAAATTAAACACTCAAACAAGACTATAAATAATAAAAGACCACAATAACAAATGTGGCTCTGAGAGAAAAACTCAAACCGGTTTGACTCCATGGACGTGGTTTTGGGACGACCAGCCATAAACTGTGAAGAGAGTCAGAAATTCTGTTATCAGACTGGAACATCAAAATGTGATACAACTTCAGTACCAGCACAGTACTGTTTAGATACAGAATGGTTCCTGTAGACCTGTAGAGAAGTACCTTAATATAGACTAATTGTTCATTATTAAAGGGCCCATATCTGACATTTTTATTTTGTTTGCCTTCTATAACATTTGTTTAGTTTTATTTGCGGTATTAATATTCTTCATTCCTCATCAGTTCTCCTGTAACAAAAAAAACACTTTTGAATTCGCTGTTTTTGAGATGTCATAAGAAACAACATATCCTAAACATGAGTTTTGCCCCGCGCCCTCACTCTGGACGTTATAAGAAGGCACAATCAGCCAGTCAGAACAGAGATCTTTGCAGTGTTAAAGGTGCAGCAACAACTTGTTTATGTGTAGCTTTGGTACATAAAAGCGTGTTAATATATTCATATCATGAGTTGATCTCATATCAGAAAAGTATCATACCAGAAAAGTACTAAAAATTGGGGTGAGATGACTGGTCATTAGAAACCTGAGGTGTGCATTTAAGTGGGGAGGTTGATTTTCTTGTGCTAAATAAAGCTCTAAGTGGTGATAAGAGTCAGGAAAGCTCATATGGATAATTATAGCAGGTTTCTATGTAGCGATTCCTCAAAAGCTCCCCCTTTAATGTGGATTAAGCCAGAAAAATGCAGAAACAAACTAGCTCTGATTGCCTGTGTGCAGTTACTGGAGATGCACTGACCTCACCAGCTTCCAAATGTCTTCACTCTAACTATATGCCACGTTGTCGAGATCAGTAAAACGCCCATAATGGAACCATGGAGCACCTCGTTTTTTTCACAGCGCAGCCGAACGACAGGGAAGAACTATAACAATAACCACGCGACTTGTTTTCTCCATAAATCTCCACTGCAACCCTGCAAAGAAGAAAAATACAGTGCAATTTATTTGCGATAATAACATACCATTTATAATTCATAAAGCTGTGAAACACTGGTGCCTCTTCCCACACTGTCACATGATATTCAGATGCAGCAGATTATTTATGATAAAAGTAGTCTGGATGTGGGTGGATGTGAGATGGTGTGAGCTTTTTTTTTTCAGAGTCTCTCAGGAAAATATGTAAAAAATCCACAAAGCGACAGTGGGACTTGCCTGCCTTCTCACGTGTCCGTGGTTTGTGCTCCTGAGAGAAAGTTTTGGGCGACGATCCTCAGGCAACGTCAATCAAGTTCCAGGAATCGCAGCGGCAGAAAACATCAGGACGGCTCGTCTGTCAGGGCAACTTCAGGAATTTCAGGCTGACAGAGAGAGGAGCGAGCAAACAGAGAGATGTTTATATTGGAAATCACCAGGACTGAGGCCTGGCTTCTTCTCAGGGCTTCTTCTCCACACTCTTGCTTTTATGGGGTCTCTCAGTTTGAGTCTTGGCTCCTCTCAGAGGTCCTTCTTCATGCTCTTACTTTTAGGGGGTTCCATGTTTTGAGTCTTGGTTCCTCTCAGAGGTTCTCTTGCTTTTAGGGAGTTTCTCCTTTCAAGTATCAGTTTCTCTCAATGGTCTTTCTTTGTGCTCTTAGGGAGCTGCAACTTTGGAGTCTTGGTTCCTCTCTGTGTTTCTCAGAGAATCCTGCTATCATGAGGTTCTACACAATACACTATTTTTGAAGTCATTATTGAATTTTGAACAATGAGATTAATTGTGATTAACAGAAGAAAATCATGCAATTAACTGTGATTAAAAATGTTAATCGTTGCCCAGCATTAATGTTTATATTTAATTGACATTTAATTGCATTTTAAATTAAACTATTGTATCTGATATAAGAATTAAACTATCCAAAAATTCATTTACATTCTGCTGGCACAACAGCCACTGGAAGGCCTGCAGATATAAAGCTTTATGATGCCACAGCATCAAACATATTGACATATATCTGCCTAGTCGGCCAGCAGCAGTCTTTTCCCACTTACTTACACTAAAGTTATATAAGGGGTGTTTCATCCAAGCACAGCCAATCGGAGTTCAAAGAGTTAATTTACATATTTCAGTCTTAAAGGCGCAATAACAGAAACAGCCTATTTAATTCTAAAGGATAAAGGGAGGTCGGAAAACTGTCAAGTAGAAATGAATTAGGACTGTTTTTGGTAAACAAAACCACACAAGTGTCATAAGTGGAAAAATAAACAGAAATAGAAGAAAAATGCAAAATATGGGCCCTTTAAAGGCGTTTCAGCTGCAAATCGTCTCCGTCCTCCACCTGCTGTTCCAGAAAAGTTCTGGCTTTCCTTCAAAGACAGACTCCGAGGTGAAAAGCTTGCAGAAATAAACGAGTGAATGCAGCTCGAGCGAATCACTGCGCATCAAAGCAGAAGCCACAGCTGGTGGGGGCATGGCGAGCAGAAACACACTCACAAATGGAGCAGTGTGTCACTCAAACGGCGATCGTGTGTGTGTGTTTGTGTGTGTGAGCGAGCGAGAGCCCAGTTCCACAAACGCAAATCCATGTTTAATTTCCAAAGTGATCAAAATAACATATGAATAGAACATTCATCACAGCGGAGCCTGTTCTCAGGTGAAAAATTAGCCTTTTAGAGGGTTTTAACAGGTAAATTATGCTGCACAAGAGTCTTAACAGGCCTTACGACTCACATTCAAATCTTGAGGCCTTTGCTTCAGTGCCTGAATTTGTTCCTAAGGTACTATTTGTGCTGTTATACTGTTGTAACTTGTTATATTAGGGATGGCTCCTTAATATACAGTATTGTGCCACCCCTCGTTGTCTCATGTTTTGCTTCCAGAGATCCAGACTTTCTTGTATTTTAATATGGTCTTGAGGAACAGTTCTCAAGGCTTCCTGAAGGACTTTCAAAGACTCTCATTTTCACAGGAGCAGATGATTCTAGATAATCAGGCGGTGATCAGTATACTGGTGGTGCTGAATGCTGAGTGGCTGGAACTCCTTTATCTAGGCTCCTTGTATATTTAGATAGATTGGAGACAAATGTAAAACATTTGTTTCCATTTATTAATTTTTTCCATTTATTAAATCTACTCAATATGCCAAAGATAAGACAGCTTGACAGGCATAAAATAGTATTTTGCACCAACTGTCACGTATTGGCTTTGCTCGTCCAGGCAAGAGGCACACATGCAGACTTCCATGCTTTCTTTCTTTATTTGAAACAATAAAGGAACACGGCACGATGGCCGAAAAAACACAAACAAATGAGGAAACCTGAACGAACACAAACCGGGGGTAAAGTGAGGGTCGACAGACAACTAAAACCGAGCCACAGTGGAGCTTAAATACGAAACCAAACAAGGACTATACTTAACCAAAATACAAAACAGTTGTTGTGCACATACAGAGTCAATAACTACAGTTTTTCAACATAAAAGTCCCTTAAATGACTGAGGATGTCACACCAACAAGGTGATCAAAACAAAATATAAATAAAATCACTATAAATATGTTACACTCTGTTGATGCTAAAATTTGCACAATTACATTATTGCTGTTCTGTATTGCTGCTAGAATTACTGCTAAAATTGCACAATCATTTATTGCTGTACTTGCACATGTAACTATTCTGCAACTTTGCACATCTCAGTACCGCTCAAATATTATATTTATCCTCGCTTTCGCTGTTGTTAATCGTACTGAACGTTGTCTTGTCTTGTCTAGTTGTTAATGTTGCTCTTGTGTTCTTTTTTTGAGCTCTTTGTCCTGTTTGTACTTGTGATATTGTGTTCTGTTCTGTTCTGTTCTGGTGTTGCACCATGGTCCTGGAGGAATGTTGTTTCGTTTTTACTGTGTACTGTGGGTATATGGCAGAAATGACCAATAAAACCTACTTGACTTGACTTGATTTGACTTATGCCAGTGCACACAATACCCTGTTTGGAGCTTTAGACCCAGACTAGAGGTCCGTACAGGCAGGACACAAATACTACCATTGCAACACCCCCTAAAAACACTAAACCAATGAATAGTTCCCAGCACTTCAAACCAAACCGACTGCACTTATACAGCCAGCTTAAGACATGAGAGTGGCATGTTATTCTAAGGTTGACTGTAGCTTGTTTTGTGACTTTCCAAGTCAGGAGTGATTCAATGCAGTGAGGTCACAGGTGACACTACAAACACACAGACTGTGTGGTGAAGCAGATAGTGTGTATGGTGTAGGAAGGTAGTCTCGCAGAGGAGAGGAAAATTCATAATAATATCTCTTCTTTGTCCAGCCTATTTCTGCTAGACATAACTAAGCTTAGTTTAATATCAATATGAGATTTTGGTCACACTTCTTAAATTCAGCACCTGAAAAAGAGTCTTCCTCTAATCTCAGCCCAATCCCAATTCATGGTCTTAAAATGCTCTTTCTATTCTCTCACTGCTCTGATCTTTATTTGTCTCTAGAGATTAGATCTTCAGATGAACTATAAGATCCAAAAGAAAACTTGGTTGTCCATTAAATGAGTCCCTACAACATTTGAAATTTGTCTTATTGATCAAATTCAAGTCTCAAAAGTACCAAAGTTTGATAGGTTTGAGATCCATTTGGTGGTTAAAGAGAACAAAACTGAGAAACCGATGAGAACAGAAAAGAACTTCTTTCTTAAGTTGATTTTTTCTTTTGCTTCTTATTTCTCCCAAGGGTGTTTTGGAATAATCTCCAAATAAGAAAATGATTTATCTGTGATGAGACAAGAAAAAGAATGCTGTAAAATGTTCCTCTGGGTTGGTGTATTGGGACTGTCTATGGTTATAGCAGTGGTGAGGCTGGTTGATGGGCTCTTGGCGTTCCTGAGGCGCTCATTCAGACACACAATGAGACTCTGACGGTGGTTATTTTTAGTTACGACCATCCTGGATACACTCTCCTCTGCAGGGGAGAAGGAGGAGAGATGGAGGAAGACAGAGAGAAAGAAGAAAGAAAGAGATCCCTCAATCAGCTCAAACACCTGCTGCTCCACTCGTCTTCCAATCCATCCGCTTCTCATTTCTCCTACTGTACACACACACACACACACACACACACACACAAACACAGATAGAAGCATATTACTCCCACTGTAAGAATTAATTTCGAGGCGTCCTTTCCTCTGTTTATCTCTCCGTTTCCCTGTCCTTCCCTCCATTATACCTCCTTTAACTCTATCCATCCCTACCAATTTCTCTCCCTGCCAGTCTTCTCTTTTTGACCCCCCATTTCTGTCCTCCCACACTTTACACTCTACCTTTCTCTCTGCCTTCCCTTTTCTCTCCTTTCTGCTCTTTAATTACCTCTCCTTCCTTTCCACTAACCTGTGCTCCCTCTGACTAGCTCTCAGATTCCCACTCTCTCCTTCTTAGTTATTCTCTCTCTCTGGTCCCCTCTCTGAACACCCACAGCAGTGAGTTTGTTTGGCTTTTTCCTCGCAGCCCCTTATATAACCCCTCTGATATATGAGCCGTCAATCAGCCGTATCACCCCATTTCAGGACAATCAGAAACACGGGGCGCAAAGACAGACAGCAAACAGCTTTGTGTTCTGAAACTAGACAGATATTCAAACAAATAACTTACACCTCAACTGCCACTGTAAATACCCTTTATTTATTATATACAGCACACTCTGTCCTGCTGCTGCTGCTGTTATCTGCACAATGATTGGTTTATTGCTGTCTATAGGACTGTTCAAAAAGTCTTAGGCACTATGATGAATAGTTTGAAGCCATTTATATCAGCAGTGGGTTTCGTTCTGCCAGCAAAAACATGAGTGAACGTTAAAATAAATGCAAACAAAAATGTAGTAAAAATGCAGTCAAAAGATATTTTGAGAGCTGGTTAGATGAAAGCAGGTTTGTTCCAGATTCCTACTCTATGACTCCAGCCATTGTGTGGAATTATTACATTCCATAAGCACGCCTAATTTAATCTAGTGAAATTAAAAGAATCAATGCAGAAATTTGATGGAGCTACAAGTAATACTGGGCTTCCATGAGGAAAGAGGTCTGGAAATAATAAAGTGAAAACATTGCCGTACATAAAACCACTATTACAGTACACTATTACAATGTTATTTGTATTTATTGTAATGTTAGCACTTAGCGTAATATTGTAACACTAACTTCACTACTGTCCAGTAGTAACATTTTCTCATGTGCCTAAGCCTTTTGCACAGTCCTGTACATCTGTTCTGCATTTTTGCACACCTAAGGTGTCACATCCACGCAGCCTCCGCCACATCACCAGCAGGATCCCTCACTGGAGTACCGATATGGGGAATCCCCGTCACGCCCCCATGTCTCCATGTGTTGGTTTGTTTATGTTTAGAGCGGCACCTGGCAACACACCTGAATCGCATGAGTTCCAGGTGCCTGCTTAATCAAGCACCTGTGTTAAGTCTGTCTTTGTGTTAAGCCTTGTTTAAGGTAGATTACCCCAGTGTTCTGATTGGAGTTCGTGTTCCCCCTCCCCTTGTGTCTCTCTATTTGAAGGGACAGCTGATCCAGAGTCCAGCATGCTGTCTCCCTCATACCTACTCCTGTTCTGGTCTGCTCTCCCTAACTCCCTCGTGTTCTCCAAGAATAAGACGGCGCCTGCAATCCAGCTTGCATTTGTAAGCTCAGACCTTGCTCACCCTTTCTCTCCTCTTGTCCCACAGAAGTGACCAGCTGGGTTGCCCTGTCGGCTGGCTGGTCAAACCCATGGCTGCTGCATGTACCGGAGCTTCTGTTCCGGTTATCAATATGACTCTAAGAAGGAGTCTATATTAATCAGGCACTGCTCTGCCGGGTTGCGATGTTTTCGGAGCCACAGCCTGGAGTGTTCCTCACTTAGAGCGAGAAGGAAGATCACTGGACTTGGCACGGGGGTCAAAGACCCTTTCCATTTGTTCTATAACTCTTACTGAACCGTGCCTTGTGAATGTGGTCCCAGGAGGAATGTTGTTTCATTTCACTGTATACTGTGTTTATATGTCACGAACCGGTCTTGGTCAGAGGAAAGGAGATGGAGGCACAGATGCAGACTTCCATGAAATGAGGAGCTTTATTAAACACTGGAACAGAACAAAACAAACCAGGCACGGGGGCCAGACAAGAGAAACAGAAAGACGAAGAATCGAGGAGGACACAGACTAGGAAAAGGTGAGAGTATGCTCCACAACACATCTAGGGACAGAACCACTTAAATACCAAACAGGGGACTAATCAACCATCAGGGTAACCAGCTGTGAGTGGAGGAGGACAGTCCACAGTCACACAGCAACCCCAAGCGGCCGCAGACCAGATTCGTGACATTATATGGCTGAAATGACTTGACTTGACTTGCCGGACCCTCTTTATACGTCAAGCTTCTATGCCTGCAGTAGTACATTGAGCCCTGTACCATTGAGGAGAACCAAATTTTCTTTGCTTTTTTTACACAAAAGAGTTAAATGTCATATGTAAACATAGCAAACGCTACAGCAGTTGAGTGGAAATGCAACAGCCCACACAGGATTTTATGAATCTCCCAACAGATGCCCAGATAAATGCAGAGATAAACTGATAGGCTCTGAGTTTTAGGACCCTCTGCACTTTCATTGCACTTTTAATCTTCTTTTTGTCATGTCATGGGGAAGAAGGACCCAGATGCACGGAATACCAAGAACACTGGGATTTTAATGGAAAACTCAAAACACTGCTCAATAAAAGCCGCAACACAGAACAGAAAGAGTCTTCAACTACAGCGTCGAACTCAGGGCTTATCCTCCTCGCTCTTGGTATGGGTCACTGCCAGATGAGCCACTGCCAGACCTCTAAGTAGTCACGCCTCAACTGGGCAGAACCCGATGCATATAGTGTCCTCTCAGGGAGCCTTGATGAATACCGGAACAGCCACTCTGCTATGTGCAGTGGTTCCATCAGTCAACCGACGGGACAGCTCAGCTGATGACTTCTATGAGATAAGGGGAAAGATAGGGTGAGCTGAATCTAGACTTACGGACTCACGTTGGAGGACAGAAGGCTTCTGCAGCTTCTTGGAGAAGGGAGACTAACTGAACACAGGTGGTGATTAGCAGGCGCCATGGCAACGGTAATCAGCGGTGAGCCAAGGGACTCCCGCACTGCAGGTGTGCTGCCAGGCGCCGCGCCAAACCTAAACAAACCGGCACGTGGAGACATAAGGGCGTGACAAGGACTCCTCAAAACTCAGGCAAGGGTTCTCGCTGCAGACGTGGCGGAGGCAGCATGGACGTGACACATTTATTCATGTTCTATGTATTCTTTTATTTATTTTATTTCCTTTATTCTTCTATTTTCTTACTTCCTACTATTTTATTGTGTAATATTTTTATCCTATCCTGTAAAGAGACCTTTTGTGTATGATAATAAGCTGTATGAACAAACTTGACTTGACTGGACTTGACAGTGTTTCATTCTAACAGATAAAGGGAGGTTGAAAATTCTTGAATTATTTTGTATCGTTTTAGATCCATAAATCCACATGAATGACAAAGTGAAAGAAAATAAAATAGAGGGAAAAATACTTGAGCTCTTCTAAGAGAGTGATGGCTCTTCCAGTAAAATGCCAATCCCTCGTGCTGTCTCATTCTGACAGTCTGGAGGGATTTGGAAAAATGAATCTGTATGGAAAGCTTCATCAGTCTGAGAGCAGAGCTTAACTCCCACCCCGTCAGTGGAAGAATCTCACTGGCTGATTGGATTGAGAGAAGCCTTTCTGCCTCAAATCAAGCTCAAATTAGGCTCAAATCAGTGACTGTCGGGGTGAGGCAGGGCTGAAGAGCACTGAAACGATGCTGTGCACTCCCTCAGGTGAGGAGAGGGATGAGGAGAGTGGGGGAGCAGATGAAAGAGAGAGAAAGAGTGAGTGAGGGAAGGACAGCAAAGAATGAGCTCAGAATAGAAGGACTTATGACTCCTCTTGGGCTTTCAGGAATTCACTCAGATGTCACATGGCTTCAGAATCAACTCAGTGTCTCTTTGGTTCTTCAGGCGTTATCATTACTGCCCTGCAGCAGAACGTCTGTAGCGAATACTAACATTATCAACCAGACACCAGTATACCATGCAGGAAATAAGTGAATGAATAGATTTATACTGTAAATGTTGGAATGTAATGGCACATTTAGTCATTTTATGACTGTGCCCTTAGAGCAAACAAAATGAAAAAGTAGCCATAGCCTTAACATTAAACTGACATTAGATTTAAGATTCAAAGTTTGTATTGTCATATAAACGGTTTGAATCTTGAATCTAATGTCAGTTTAATGTTAAACTGACATTAAGGTTTAGCCTGTCACTCACAGGGCTACACACTACTTTGTGTGTCAACAAAACAAAAGTCATGATCATGGTTTCAGGCTATGGATCAGAATACATACACAAGGGAAAAACACGATAAATTACACTTATGACTATAATCCTAGCCTTAGTGTAAACTACACAGAGAATCATCTAAAGTTAGCATTTCTTACATCCAGGTTCAGAGACTGATTACAAGCAACAGCATATAAGCATCCAAGCATCCATCCATCCATCCATGGGGGGACTGAAACCTATCCCAGTGGGCACAGGCCAAAAGACAGATAAACACCCTGGACTGGTCCCCTGTCCATAAAAGGGAAAACACAAAGAAAAATACAGTTGTGCACAAATTAGCATCCCCAGTTTGTCTGACATGCATGGATTTTTGGAGGAAACTGGAGTGCCCTTGGCCAAGAATTAAACCCAAAACCTCCATGCTGTGTGGAACCAACACTACTCGCTCCACCGCCCATTTCTATTGTTTTTACTAATGTTGCCACCGTTACTAATGTGTTACTACCTGCAGGAAGTGCTGAAAATGCGTCGAAAAGCAATTTTGCCAAGTGCCAACAAAAGAAGAAGAAGAAGAAGAGCCCAGTAAAACATGTGGGGCTCATTGTGATGCTACAGTACCAACAGGAGAAACATGCAAAGCCAAAACCTCCTAAAGCAATGAAACATTTATAGAAACACAATAAAAGAAAATGAGGTGCAAACTCTGCCTGGTAAAACCTGAAAAACGTAAATTGGGTTTTGTGTGTGATCAATAAAGTTCCAATATGCATATAATACTAATGACATTCCCCCCTAATGTAAACCCAAGTTTAAATGAATAAAGAATGATGATGATGATGATGATGATGATGATGATGAAGGCCACACATTAATGAGTGGAATTTCATCAGCTCCACATAATATGTGTTTATTAATAAGTCTCGTGTGAGATGTGGGGGAGACAGTGTGCAGTGTGTGTGTGTGTGTGTGTATGTGTGTGTGTGTGTGTGTGTGTGTGTGTGTGTGTGTGTGTGTGTGTGTGCGTGTGTGT
>JBBJLS010006700.1:0-16208 GCA_037577275.1 Bryconaethiops microstoma
ACTGAACTTCTTCATTAAGGTGGATCAGACTAGTGGACGTGGTTTAGGACACAGTATGACTTACTGTGAGCTGTAAAGATGAACTGAACTACTTCATTAAGGTGATCAGACTAGTGGACGTGGTTTAGGACACAGTATGACTTACTATGGGCTGTAAAAATGAACTGAACTTCAGTGCAATAGAAGACACCAGAGCTGCTGTTCACAAAGCAGGACTGATCTGAGCTCGGATTCCTCTGTATTTATGGCGCTGAGGTCACCGTGTCCGTGGGTTATAGGGTGTAAACCCGCCCACTGTAGGGCTGTGGAGTCTCTGAAGTTATCGGGCTCCATCCAGAACCTTTGGGATCCAGAACTGATCAACAAACATCAGTACCTGACCTCAATAATGCTCTCAAGGTTGCAATCAGGTCCTCGCAGCAATGTTCCAACATCAGTACCTGACTTTATTAATGCTCTCATACAATCAGATCCTCACAACAATGTTCCAACATCAGTACCTGACCTCACTAATGCTCTCAGGCCTGCAATCAGATTCTCACAACAATGTTTCATCACCTTCCTTGAAGAGTCACTGCACCAAAAGCGAACCCCCCCTCATTTAAAACAGTTTGAGAAGAAAGGCTGGAAGCCTCTGGGGCAGTTGGAGAAAGTCCTCTGTGTGTAATTGAGGGCTTGTTGGTGTGTAGAAGCTGCTCGGTGGAGATGCGTTGGTGCCACTATCGCAGTTCTGCTCCGGCTTTGGCAGCAAACGTCTCTCAGTGGCAGCTGGCAGAACCTCTCCAGGGACGCAGCATTTTAGCACTTCATAAATTTCTAACAAGGTTTCAGATCGCTGCTGTTTCCAGCCTCTCCCTGCTTCGCAAAGTACTATTCACCAAGGTGCGCCCACACAGACACACACACACACACACACACACACACACACACACACACACACACATACATATGAGACTGATAAGCAAACAAAAGGAAAGTGTTGTAAACAGTGGCACTTCATATTACGACACGCCTTTATGTGGCGATTCCAGGCATATGGTGCCATCTGTAAAGTTCCACACGAGGGTAATTAGTACAGAAACAACTTGGCCATGAGAACACACACACTGATTAACCTTCAGCGCGCAGCCTCACACGGTTGTCTTTCCATTGAAGTGTCCTGGAACGTTCAACACTTAAGGTTCTAAAACTTCTAACTGCTGATCATCACTGCAGGTTAATTAATGGAGATTCAGCATAACAGACAATACGCCGTCGACTATATTTACACTTTTATACATCTGACAGTCCATCAGTAACTAAATCGCACTCAACTTGGGCTGCAGCCCAACAGCTGACACACCAACTGACGGACGGAGTGAATACCGCGCAGGACTCTCAAGAACACAACACACACGACCCAGAAACACACACTCAAAGTTTGATGCTGTAAAACAAATCATTACATTTTACCACTGAACCACCCGACACGTGTCAAAGCAACACCGACAAACGGCCTCGCGAGCTGTTGTTTTGGTTACACGCCTTTATAAACCATCTTTCTCAAGTATTTCTCTTCTCCTTTTTTCATTCATCACTATTATGGCACTGTAACCATAGCAACCACAGCTCATGCTGTTGTACAACAAATATGCACTACGAAACCAAAACCCTTAATTTTACCCCTTAAACTTTCCATACAGGAAATTAAGGAACATTAAGGGAAACAGTGCACAGATTAAGGCTGATTAAGGGGTAAAAGTACTGAATTTCCCCCTTACCTTTTCAAATTCGCCCCTTAGTTAATAGAACCTCCTGAGTTAACACCTGAAATTTAAGATTAAGGGGTTTCACACTCATGCGTTAAATCTGATTTTAAGGTAAAATTATTGGGGGGTCGGTTTCACAAATTAACGGCCACTTAATTCAGATTAAGGGTATTTTTGTTTATTCAGGAGTAAATTAAGGTAGGGTGAAGCACATTTTAAGTACATTATGTTTCACAATGAGCATCGAGGTGAGCGTCGCCCCACTGGCGAGGAGATTTTTAGCGGCTTTGCAGTCAGGCAGTGCAACCAGAACCAATACGAGAACAAGAAAAGAGCTCCTCACATTTCCATCCAGGCTCTGACCCACAAAGGTGAGGCTGCAGTATTACAGCCACCCCACATCAAACTAAGCTGGACTGCCAAGAATTTCCAATTATATTCCAATAAATACGATTCTGAACACATTTTGTTATTACAGCTGTTTTTCTCATCATTACTTTTATTCTTGGTTTGGGAAACCTTCATGCAGCATCATCAGAAAAGTGATAAATAGCAGGTTTCGGTGCAGATCCAGCAGAATTAGTGCTGTTTGGGAGGATTTGATGTAGAGTGAGTGTGGAATGTTCATTTGTGAGTTTTAGATTTTCAGTCCTGGCTCCTTTTTAACGATTCCAACTTTTTAGATGTCAGAAAAAAAAACCTTGCGGCATATCGATCATCATGAAAACATCTTGAAGTATTATTACATCACACGACCGACAGAACGGCAGACGTTCCTCTCTTAAGGCCGCGACCGCTTGCACCTCACCAATGAACTCGGCCAAACGAGGTCCAACAGTAAAGGAAAAGGCGAATCCCGAAAATCCCTCTTCAAAGGACGGGCTGTGTCTTAACGGCGCCACTTTGGCACTCAGCGACCTGAGGAGGAATTCATAATTGACATAATTTTTCATGTGCTGAACCGTAAAGACGCAAGAAGTGACACTGTTCAATAATGCATCGCGCGCATCCATAATTAACCAAGATCCCCCAAACCCCCCCTCCCCCCGGGCCCCCCTTTCAGTCCGGCGAGGCAGTAAAAGCTTTGTATTCATTATTAACCGACTGAATGATACAGGGGCTCTTCTGTTCAGCTTTTGAGTTCAGAGAGGAAAAACGGTGATCATTGTCGCAGAGGATTAGCACAACTGTTATGAGGATTTTGATTCCTGGGAGCGTTAGTGAGATCAGGTACTGATGTTGTAGCATTTCTGTGGGGTTAGCATTCTCTAACTAAAGGCCAAAGCTTAGCACTGAGTCAGGATAGCCTGAAGAGCATTTAAAGATCAGGAGTACACACATACACTAACTCATGCTTCCGAGATGTAAACAAAACTGGCCAATCAGCATCCAGACACAGTGGTGAAGATGAAACCAGTACCAGCAGGAGGTCAGATCTGAATCTGCATCATATCCGATTCTGCATTAGACGTGTCAGATCCGATGCTGGAATATCTCAGAATTGCTTGTTGCACAACGTAACGCACAGCAAAGTGTGTGTTATAGCAACACTAGCCACATGTAGCCTCGTGCTAACATAGGGACAACAGGTACCCAATTATCATGCTAACATCACAATTTATTTATCATCACAATTTATTTAAATGGTATAAAAAGTCCACATTTTTACAATACAAGTGGTATTTGTTTGGTTTGTTTTATGTCTGCATTTATTTGTTCAGTTTAACTAAGACCAGTTTTTTGTTGGTAGCTAGTTTCAAATTAGCTCTGAACTGCTCTTCGATGATTAGTCAGGTTCTTTCAGGCCTGAGATTCAGTTGCAAGCATTTAAACACACAACTGGTTAACTAGTTGTTTGGACAAAAACTGCTACTGATAGCCACTGATAGTCATTGTTAGCCACTGTACTATTACTATACTATACCATTAGCCACTGTCAGCAATTGCTAGCCATCGTAGCTATTGTGATCCACTGTTAGCCATTTTTAGCTACATCACTTGATAATGTATTGCCCTATATTTCGCGCAGAAACTGCACAGCAACTTGTGCAGAGACAGACGCTGGACAGCACTGTGTCCCTGACTGATTTAATGAAACACTAATGAGACAAAAGTGCTGATAAACATTCTTCACTGCAGCTTCACTGCTGCTGAGGCTGCGAGCCGCTGGCCTGGATTCTGAGGTTGAGGTTGGCGAGGTTCCTCTGACTTTCTGAGCTTCAACGGGCGTCCAGTTGAGGTTTCTTACAAGGAACTTGGAAATGCCAATTTCCCAGTTTCCCGAAATTCCCGAAATTCAGAAATTACGACTTCTCAGTTCCCTTTATGAGTTTCACAAGTTTCCTTTCTAAGATGAAAGAATCTGTAACAGTGCAGGTCTGACGCCTATTAACTGGTTGTTGGTGGTGCAGAGTCAAATTCTAGACTGTCCTTTAACTTTAACTGTTTCAGTACTTAATAGCTCCTTAAATATACACTTGTCTGGTGATCCACATTATAGCTGTAACTACATGAGGCAGCTTTTTGTAGTTCAGGAGTTAAAAGGTACTCAAATGGTGAACATACTGTAAATTCAATTGTTAAAGAATGCTGAGCGTATTTTTTAGTAAATGTTGAATGAGTAACATGCAAATGTAGAAAATCTCAGTATGTGCCAAACCTTTTGACAGGTAGTGTATGTATATGAGCAAGGGCCCGAGGGGGTGGGGTGGGGGGTCCTCAGAAACAGTTAAAACATTTAACGAGGCCGGTGTGATGTGGTGGGAGCGGAGGAGCGGTGCTACGTGAGTGAATCGACACGCAGAAGGATGTTCTTCTCCATTGATGTGGAATTCTGACTCCGGGAATCAAAGCTCTCGCTGTTCTGACGGCGTGAAGAGCGCTGGCTTTGAAAGCGCCAGGGGATGGAGCTGCATGCCAGAGGCTATGGCTGCCAGTCAGAACCCGGCCGGCCTCAAAGTGAATATCCAGCCATTGTTTAAGCCTCGAACTCACCGAGCGGGCCGGCGCCGAGATGAAAGCACCTCGTTCAAAGTTATGGATCAGTTTTTTATGCCTCGTATCTTTTTTCTCTTCTTTTTTTTTCTTCTTCCAGCTGTTGAAACTGTGAAAATCATGAAGATGAAAAGACAAACATTTGCAGAGAGAAGACAAAAAAAAGGTGAATTTTATACCATCGATCCTCAGTCTAATCCAACTGCTTTCAGAGTCACTTCATTTAAATACATAACCGATATGACAAGTGTGAAAACCACGACTGGCCATAAACAGGCCATGAGGCCAGAGCGGTCCATCAGTTTTGATGTGTTTGGGTCCAAATTTATCTTCTTTAGTTCAGAACTGGAGCTACGAGGCTAATGCTAATGTCACTGACACTAGAAATCAATAGTCGCTCAAATGTTTTACCATAAACACAAACCCAAACCTTTTCTGGACCCTCAAACCACATCCAGTTCCTCATGTGTGTGTGTGTGTGTATATATATATATATATATATATGTGTGTGTGTGTATATACAGTTAACCGGCTTTAGTCATTCACGGCTAGAACTGAACTAATTATTGTTCGTGGAAAAGAAAGCAAAGAAAGCGCGTCTTGGGATGGTGAAATACTGCTGTACTCAGAGGGGGGAATGTTTTTAGCCAATCCAAGAGCGTTATTCATTTCTCTTTGCTACTGATTGGCTGCTGCCCTTGATGCAGCTGAGGTCCAGAATTTCCCCAGTGCAGTGTCTGGAGTGTCCTCGTGTTTTTCATTTTGTTCTTCTAAAGCCCTGTATTTTTATTACTGTAAATTAAATGAATTTATTACTGTATTTACCTGCTTATACCAAAGAAAATGACAGCGCATACCAAAGAAAACACGCTGCATGAATTACAGTCCAGTCTATACAGGCATAACATCCGTATTTACATTCTAGCATTGCGGGAGACAGCAGTTCAGTGTAAAGGCAGTTTTTCACAATTTGCGGGTGCTCTTGTAATGTAACCCCTGTGGATGTCAGGGTTTTACTGTATATATATATTTATATATATAGATATATATATATATATATGATCTTATATACAACCTTAATAGAGGGTGTAGTTGTAGAACTTAATTCTGGAACGTAATAAACTATGTGACTTTTCCAACAAGACACTGATCCGAACTTTCTCTACTGAAAACCTGCAAGATCTTAAACACACCGTTTCTGCTGGATGGCCAGTAAATATTACTGAACAAGAAGCTTTCTGCAAGGGAAAAGTGAGAAAAATGCTTAATTCAGGATAGAGAAACAATCTGAGATGACAAAGCTGCATTAAAATGTGTAAAATTGTGTTGTTTTTAATTTTTTTCCTGTGTGGAGGTGGTGTTAAGTTCTTCTCCCTTTGAGAACCACCAAAATGTGTCATTTTTACTTTTGTGTGCACAGCTTTGGTTTGTTGTTGGGACCAATTTTTTTAAAAAACATTTGAAACTTTTTTGCATAGTCTGCGAACATCCCCTCACTTTACACTGTGTGAATGATAAGAGGATTAATAGAAATGATCAAAATGAAAAAATTAATAAAATATATATTTTTCCATTAACTTCCACCATATGGAAATGGTTTAATTTTGAGAGTGAGGACAGACAGTACTGTATCCCCCCGGGTGTTTCAGAGCTGCAGTCTAAGCTTTTACTGTTGTTCCCCCAGTTCTGCATTTTAAAATCTAAACAATACGAGCGTATTCAGTGAGAGTCTGATTCGTCTCAGTCTGCGCGTCCTGACGCCAAGGAACAGCCTCCCCTGTGTTGAAGGGTCTCCTTGAGAAAAAAAAAATGCATTTTTTCAGGGGCCTGTGAGTGAAAACCGCCAGCCTTGTGGTCAGCGTATAACTTAAAAGGAAAGGACGGAATGAGAGTCTCTATTTACAAAATGCAGCATCACTCACTTGGCCGACTCTGACCGAAGGAATGCAGGTCTTTCTGTTACAGACTGGATGTTTTTTTTTCCAGCCAAACACATCAGAGACATTTCTGAGACCAAATAACAGGAATGAAGACTCATCACTTTTCTGATTCCTCTCTTAATCTGTACATCAGTGTTACATTTTGGAATCCCAAACTAATTGTAAATGTGGGTTTATAGTGATTCTAATATAGTGATTCGGTCTTGAGTCTTGAACAAGTATATACTGAGTATTCACTGTTCTGTATATACATTTATATATGTTGGGAGGACAAAATGAAGCAAATTTGAAATCAAGTTTTGTGTTTGAGGTTTTATAAACATATATATGTTTTTGCAGAAACACTGAGAGTCCCCTGAAAAGAATGAAAGCTGTAATAACTGTAAAGAGCCAACTCACTCACATTACATTTTGTTGCTGGAGGTTCTGTGTAATTCTCTGTGAAATATATATTTTCTGTTTTTTTAATTAAGTTGTTGTTAATGACTCCTTTGATCGGAAAATAAATAAATGGTCTTCGCCCTAATGCTCAGGATGCCTTATGTTTCCAAAAGCAGCCGAATCACAAAGCAGATAATGTGGCAGAATACAATTTACCATTTAAACGCTTCTTGTTCTTGTTCTCAGTAGATTTATATAAAACATCTACCATATATATGAAATCCATCAATCCTGTATCCTTAACCAGGGTTGTGGATGCGTTGGAGTCTATCCTAGCTCTCATAGGTCCAGCTCTCTGTCCATTATAGAGCACACACACACACACATACACACACACACACACTCATACACAGTCACACCTAGGAGTAATTTAGCATCTGCAGTTCAACCGACTTGCATGTCTTTGTACTGTGGGAGGAAACCGGAGTTCCGGGCAGAACTCATGGAGACAATGGGAGAACGTGGAAACTCTACACAGAAAAAACCCTCAGAACTCTTGTTGGAAATCAAATCCAGGAACTTAGTTTTTGAAATGCAAATGTAAATTTTACAAGTCGTTTTTAAAGTGTATTAATGACAACATTTGTTAATTTACAACATGTGATTCCCAACGTGATGGGGTTTGAGCCTGGTAGATGACTGTCACCCGTGTATCTGTGTATTTATGTTCCAGTTCCGAATACTCAGCAGTGCTAAAACCATCTCTGTTCATTTACATTACACTCTCCAAACCGTGGCTCCCAAGTCACTACGGAAAACATTCCCAACATGTAGCTGTGTATTTATAAGAACTCTTACTCATATCCATTACTGGATCACACATGCTGGTATAAGGAAGATGAGGAGAACCACACTGTATGAGCTTAGAGTTTCTGCACTAGGACGAACTTCACTGATGAAAAATGCATAATTCAGATATAAACAAATGTATTGTTCACAGTGTTGGTGAATGGACCAGATGTCCGCCTCTAAAATCTTCCTCACAGAAAGTTATTGCATGAAATGGTTATGGTCGTGCTGCTTGATGCCTGAGATGTGTTCTACTAGAGTTTTGAGAAGCTTTTGGCTCAGAGCATAGTGATCAGGGATGGTTTGTTGCGTGCGACTGTCTGGTGAAGCACCACCAAAGAGTAAAATGAAGGGAATTTTTCTATCATGTTCTACCACAGTGTTACACTCGGTATGACCATTCAAGACAGTTTGTCCCGCCTCTGAATATCAAAGTCCAGTCAGCATCTGCTGTGTTGAAAGGAGATTCATGCCTTTTGAACAGCCACAGTTTGAGGCCATTGTTTCCGAACTGCAGGGACTGCAATGTATTCTGTACGGGTTCTGGGTGTCATGTTTTCGATGGGTCGAAGATAAGAACATGCATGCAGGAATACTTTTTGATACTTTCTCTTTAATTACAATGTATCTGAAGCGAACACAGGACTCAGTTCGTTAGTTACAGAGAAAGTTTTACAGTCATTAGTTACAGAGACAGTCTTGCAGTCATTAGTTACAGAGACATTCTTACAGTTGTTAGTTACAGGGACAGTCTTACAGTCATTAGTTACAGAGTCAGTCTTACAGTCGTTAGTTACAGGGACAGTCCCCCTGGAGACACTGAGGGTTAAGTGTCTTGCTCAAGGACACATTGGTAGAAAGTGTAACTTTGTGGTCATCAGGTTCACAGATAAGTGTTTGACCCTCTAGGCTACTACCACCCTGAAGCCCAGTCTCAGCATTTTGGCATCCTTGATGGCTGGGGAGTGTGGCACTCATGAACCGTCGGTGATGCTGGGCTTGCTCTAATGTGCCGTCACCATATGTAACCTGTTGTAGGTATTACCTTGACAGCCGGCTGTTATTTTGCCATTTAGTAGTTTCGGGTAGTATTGCCTTGTAAGGTGACCAGAAAAAAACAAATTGCTCAATGCAGTGTGGCAGTGCTGATTTAGTTCAGATTTATTATTATATGATCATCAACATTCCATATAAACTTGACTAAATCCGGTGCCCCCGTGTGCGGCACCTCCGCTCATTTTATGAGCTTCTTTCTTATTTTTCACTTCTATCGAATTTCCCACTTGTGGGACTAACAAAGGTTTATCTTATCTTAAACACTCAGAAGACATGTGTGGTTTCACTGGGAGGTTTGAGAAGTAAATAAAATAGATATTTGTCTAGATGTGACCCCTGGTTTCATTCATCACCACTGGAAAAAATTCTGTGCCTGTAAATTTGTAAGCACACGATTTGTTCAACTCAGTATTTAAACTGAACACAAAAGCACAATGATAAGAGCAGAGCATGTAAGTATAGTGTTTAGAGAAACCGCATTTGGATTGGACTGCATTTTGGAGTCCTTGTTGCCAAATGTGACCTGATCAATAAAACCTCTTACACATCTACAGGGTGGAGGAAAATTTCTCCTCGTTGTCAAGGGTAAACAGAGAGGCAGTGAAACAATATCTACAATTCAGACCCAACCAATCAGTGCTCATCCTTCACGCCAAAGTTGCTCAGAAGTCCTACGGCAATGAGAAACGGTGAGAAAGCCATTCTTCACTTCTTCCACTGATATGTTGTCTTTGTTCATTCTGAGTCTTCCAAACAGCTTCAGTAGAAAAGTTCAGTTTATTATATTTACTTTCAGAATTCAGAATTTCAAAACAATGTAGTGAATAACTGCTAAGAACACGATGGCTTTTTTATGAGGGGAAACCTTTGGTGTGCGGTTTGTACTGATGGTCAGAAATGTTTTCAAGTGTCTTGGAAGGATGTGAACCTCGTAAAAATGGCAAATATTCATTTTAAGTAATTTCTCAGGTTTTTGAGTTTTAATGTATATATCTTACACATTATCATTAACTTATCATTAATATTATACATTATCATTAACCTATACAGCATGTGTGTGTGTGTGTGTGTGTTTGCAGATTTTTCTGCCCTCCCCCCTGTGTGTATCTGTGTGGGACAGGATGGAACCTCAGACAAGAGCATCTTAAAGGTTTGTGAGCTGCTTGTTTCCATGCATATTTCAACACAAATATCCTCACTGTCTGAAGACAAAATCTCCAAAAAACTAACTTTACATTCTATCAAACTCTCATGAAGGACACAATGAAAAAAAAATACACTCACTTCCATTAGAAGTAAAGAACATTTTGGCTTATTGTGTAAATTACTGCTGTGTTCAAACAGAGCAGGTTCCTAATTGGACAGGTTTTGCATGATAGATGGCAGAAACCACTAGAGGCACCAAGTGGAAGAAGAAAACTTAGTGTTTTGGAAAGCCAACAAGAATGTTCTTCAAGTATCTAAAGATGCATCATTTAATCACTTCTGTGTTTATAAACCCTAATCCTGACCTTAACATTAACCTTAACCTTCACAGAAATCAGTCAAGCATTGTGTTTATTTTTAGAGAGCGCATTGTGTTTTTAAGAAAATGTGTTGTGTTATTTTAGAATGGCTATTGTGTTGTTTTTTTAAAAAGGATATTGCATTATTTTGGGATGGGAACTAAAGACTTACTGTAAGTGTCCTAGAAAATTTCTCCACAGACCACAGAGCACCATGTAACAACATTCACACAGAGTGCGAAGTTATGACAGAAACAAGACAAACAACATCATTTAGAAATGTGCAATTTTTTATGTGAAATTCTTCTGGTGCATTATTACTGTTTTTGTCAATGCCTGTCTCTCCATTGCGTACCTGTGTGTGTGTGTGTGTGTGTGTGTGTGTGTATCCACAGTGCTTCACATATATTGATGTATCCACTCTGTACATATACATACATATACTCAATGTGTACATACATACATACATATACTTATCTAGGTTTACATATACATATATATTTTTCAATACACATGTCCATATTTAAATTTCTAGAATGGTTGTATAGTGTACTTTTTATACTGTACTCTTGGTATAGGTTTTATTCTATTGTTTTTTTGTGTTTTTCTGCTGCTCTTACCTTTGTTCTGTCCACTTTCTGCCATGACAATGCAAATTACACTCTTGTGGGACTAATAAAGGTTTATCTTATCTTATCTTAATAAATAGACAATGTACAGTAATGTAATGTAACAGTACAGTGTGAACACCTTCCAGAGTCACTAGTGTAACACCATAAGTATGATATTACACAGGAGGAAGTTACAGCACTGAACAAAGTGCAAGGAATGACAGACACAGCAGTGTAACAGTATAGTGTGAATGGGGTGTAAATCTGAGACAGTATATAAACAATACAGCAATACGGTTCCTCACTTTCAGAACTCCAGAAGCTATAGTTTAGGTGTCATAGCAGTGAGTGAATAATTCATAACAGTGTCTGAAGAGTAAGTCTTAAGATTAGTATTGGAATATTAAGTCTTAAGGGTGTGTTAGTTCTGAGCCAAGAGCATAGAAACCACTTTCCTGTGACTAAACCCTCTTGATCTCTCACTGTTCTCCAGCGTCAGGTCTTGGTGAGTCCAGCTGTCGTCTGTGTGGGTATATGGGTCTGGACAGCTCCCCGGGGCCACAGGCAGACAGCTTCAAGCTGGGCTTTGAGGAACAAACAGACAGGAGGGTGAGACAGTAGATCAAAGCCAAACAAAACCAAAAAAAACCCTGTACGGCTTATCTAACATGGCCTTACTGATCCAGCTGATAGAGTGAAACCTTAAGAAGATGGGTTGTCTTTTTCACTCTCTTGTCACCAGTATCTTATCTCACCACAGCTGTTCATCTGAAATACGATGACACTCGACACGCTCAAGTGAAGCCAATCGCTTCTTTGGATTAGTAAAGGTCTTAGAGGTCCTCTTGGGATGATTAGCTGCATTTCAGCACAGCTTAATCCACTGTCCTGAACACTGTCCTCCTGTTGGTTTGTGCACCTGCTGCCCCAAGCAAGTTTCCATTACTGAGGATAATCCTAAAGACCACTGCAACCTTCAGGTTAAGCATGGGCAGAGTATAACCAACTTAATTCAGGTCAAGTAGCTTTGTCATTTCATCCATATACACTGTACACAGTGAAATGAAACGACTTTCCTCCAGGACCACAATGTTCCTCCATTTACATTTACGGACACTTTTATCCAAAGCGACTTCCATTCCCTAACTACAGGGGACAGTCTCCCTGGAGAAACTTGGGGTTAAAGGTCTTGCTCAGGAACCCAGTGATGGTGTGCTGGAGGTTGGATTCGAGCCCACGACCACTTGGTCCAGAGGCAAGTATCCTACCACTAGGCCACCACCACCCCTATGTTCCTCCAGGACCACAACGTTCCTCCAGGACCATGGTCCAACAACAAAAGAACAAAAACAAACAGCACAAGACTACATAAGTGCAAACTACACAAAAACAAGAGCAACAAAACAACAGGACAGGACAACATTTATTGCAGTCGACAGTGAATGAATACAGTATTTAGACAGATACTGTATTCTAGCAGCGTAGAGGTATGTGTGCAAAAATGCAGAACAGATGTATACAGCAATAGAGACTCCAAACAACTTGTGCAGAACATCAGGAAATCATGCACCACAGAGCTCTAACACTGAGTTACAGACAAGTTTTAGTTGCTGTGCATCCCTGAGCAACAGTGTTGAATTTGTTTTTAATCAAACCAACCAGCAGTGATATAACTGGGACCATAAACCCATGTTGGCCAATCTCAAGCCTGAAAAAAGTTCTGGGATGTTATTAAGGTTCCCCCTAAACAGGCAACACTGGCGGTTGGGTCTGTGGCTGCTTCTTAAGAATAAAACGTCTTTTCCCATCAGGGAGCGCAGATCGGAAAAGGAACTACTCTAATGCAGCCCAAGTTGTGGGAGTGCTGGGTGTTTCAATGACCTCCATAGATCATTCTTTTGCTTCGGTTCCTCCATGCTGGGAGAGAGGAACCAGAGATGTGTGTAAACGCATGAAAAGTCCTGTTTGCAGGTTGAAACCAGCATTGTTTTGCCTCCGCCCACCATCACACAAAATTGCCTCATGAAAACAGAGGTCACACACTGACATTACAAGCATTACTCAGTTTTCTTGTCTTCACGTCAACGACTTTCTGAACATCTAAACAGGTCCAAAAGGTCTGTTTTCAGTGACCTGAAACACTGTCTGCAAGTCGACGAAAGGCTAAAACACATTGAAAAAGCTTTAAAAGTTTTGAAGGGCCTTATTATAAAGAGTATCCTTGTGTTTTATTTTCACCTGTTTATCATCGGCGCTAGATGCTCTGCCGGACCTGTGGTACAGATGGGAAGTTCTTGTCAGGCTTTTTCTTCGACCGTCTCGTCTTCCGTAACTGAAATTTCTGCTCATGCTGAGTGATCCCCTTTGCCTGTTCTAGTTTTTGGCTCCTTGCTGAAGGACACCCGGCTGCTCTCTCCACATCTCAATTACTCTCAGTGAGGCCGGTCTGCTTGTCTTGGTTCCATCTGACCAGATTGGCCCCATTTTTCTGCTTCATGGTTTCTCTTCATCAGTTTGTCTTATCTTCATCAGTTTCAGCACTAGGACACCCTAGAAGTCTCTAAAAGCCATTTCTACTCTTTAGTGAGTGGGTGTTGTGGACGCCTGCTGAAATTCAGCAAAGATTTTCTTCAACTCTGTTAAACCCACCCTCATCTCCAGCGGTGTCCTCATTTTTAGACTATAAGATCGTTTCCCGGGTCTTCATCCAAAAGCTCAGGTCATATTGCTTTCTGATCCTTAGCATTTCATGATGCCTTGCATTATATTGCCTTAAAATGTAAGTTCAGCTTTCATCCTTTCTATATAATATAGTGTTTGTGACAGTCATTCAGAGTGGGTTTGTTGTGAAATGGTTCGGATTGCTTTACAGTAAAGAAAAGGAACCAGATATCATGTCTACAACCCAAATATAACCATTTGATTTACTATCGACCCCCCCAGTGAAGCTCCACGTGTCTCTGAGTGTTTATATGGATGTTGATGATGGTAAAACAGTGGATCTGAAATAAATTAGTTTTCTGTGTGGTCTGTTTTGCCTTGTGGCACACTGCATGTATCCCTCCACCATGAATGGGTTTAGTTTTAGTACCAAAAGCTTCTCAAAACTCTGGTAGAACAACGTCTCAGGCGTCAGGTGACGCAACTATAACCATTTAAAGGAATGAGTTTTACAGGCAGGTTCCATTCACCTCCACTGTGAACAGTTCTAACTCAGTGAGTTTTTAGTGTTTCACACAAACCCAACTCTGAACCTCTGTTTAAACATTAATCGAGCACGATCTTTCCAACTTTCCAATTATAAAATATAATTTTTGTACTGGTCTGCCCATGTTCACTCTCATGGATGTGAATTAGGTTGGATCAGTGCCTTGTTGAGTTGCATATATTTTTACATATTTTTTCTTTTTATGGTCTCAGATGTTCGCCTGCGCCAAGACTCTGTACATCTCAGACACAGATAAGCGGAAGCACTTCCGTCTGCTGCTGCGGCTCTTCCACAGCGGAGGCCAGGAGATCGGCTCCTTCCAGAGTGGGCTCATTAAAGTCATCTCCAAACCATCCCAGAAGAGACAGTCTATGAAGAACGCAGACCGTGAGTCAGTGTGTGTGCATATGCGTGTGTGCGTGTGTATGTATGCGTGTGTGTGTGTGTGTGCATGTGTGAGTAAAAAATGAATCATATATATGATTATACACAGACAGACACACACACACACACACACACACACACACACACACACACACACACATATATTATGGGTGTGGAATTAACACGTTTATTTCGATCAATTTCTAAAGATCTCTAAAGATCTCTCTATCTAGGCTCTCCTCATTTAAATACAACATATTTTTCTGGGATTATGCATATTATTTGCTTATTTCTTATCATTATCAGGGCTAAACTAATTGTACAAACTGTATAAACTTCAAGGTAGCATTTTTCAACAGGGCAGCATAATTCATCTGAACACCTTTGCCTGTGTGTACACTGCACCTTATAGACAGACTTAGTTCCATCATTGTTCTTACTGAAGCATTTTTTATTTTTTCCCTCAGCATATTAGGTCACATTTTTTATTGTTGTGACCATTACTGTACATGAATGGTGCAGAAACACTTATTAAAGTTGAAAGTCTGTAATCAGAATCAGAATCAGAAAACTTCATTGATCCCGGAGGAAATTGCTTAATGTTGATTAATCAGTCACTAATATGCCAAAATGCATTTACATTTTTGAATACTCTTACAGCAAAAACGTGTGCATACTGTGCATTGGCTGCATACTCCCAATATCCCTACAGTATTAACAGAGTAAGATTTTAGCACAGCACGCATATGTTTTTGAGTGTAGTTTCTCCACCCTTTTTTCCAGAAGAGTTTTCCCTCAGTCTTAATGGCATCATTCTCAGACGAGCCGGTGGCTTGAAAGCACCACAAAATTCATGTGTAACCTCCCTCACTCTGACTAAGCCGAAAAATAAGCATCATTAGTTTCATATTCCCGCTATATGGGATGGGATGTCTGTCTGGAGACCACTTGTAACCGGAGTCGCCTGCGTAATAGACGCAAAAATGACAGAGAACGAGAAATAATATCCTTTTAGTTGCTGGTTTTACTCTTTTCCTATCCCTCAACCTGTATTTTTTTTCTCCTGAGGAGGCCTGTACTAGTCTTCAACCCTTACTGCTCATAACTGATGGTGGGTTGGTTCTGCTAATTGTACAAAAAGAAAGAAAGAAAGAAAGAAAGAAAGAAAGAAGTCATCAGACTAGCCTGACCCGGAGAGGTCAGGCATTTGACCTTTGACCATTTGGTCACTAAAACACAAACTGTTAGGGCATGTTGTGTTGACACTGGCCGTCCTGCTTTTCAAGAGACTCTCAGGAAAAGAAAGAAGCGCTCAGACGTCTGAGTGACTGTAGAGCGACGATGAATTCCTCACCTTCTGGTGGGAAAAAGACACAATGGGACGAATCTGTGGCTGAAAACAGAGCAGGCTGAGGGACTGTGTGTGTTTAAGTGGGTCTATATAGTTCCTGCATGCTTCTATGTGTGTGTGTGTGTGTGTGTGTGTGTGTGTGTGTGTGTGTGTGTGTGTGTGTGTGTGTGTGTGTGTGTGT
>JBBJLS010006711.1:0-16208 GCA_037577275.1 Bryconaethiops microstoma
TGTGTGTGTGTGTGTGTGTGTGGGTGTGGATACAGTATGTGAGTGTGAGTGTGTGTGTGTGTGTGTGTGTGTGTGTGTGTGTTAATGCATCAGACTAAGTATTGCAGCAAAGTTTTGAAACAATGTGTGCTCAGCTCAGCTCCTCTGGAGGAAATGTGTGATATGGCTGCATTAGAATTCCTCTGGCATGCTCTGTGTGTGTGTGTGTGTGTGTGTGTGTGTGTGTGTGTGTGTGTGTGTGTGTGTGTGTGTGTGGCGCACGCTGAGAAGGTCAGCTCTTGCTCGAGCACCTCTATGGTTTTTGAAGACTCATCGCCTGTCTGAGGATCGTACAGAATGATACCAACAGAAAAGTGTGTGCTTGTGTGTGTGTGTGTGTGTGTGTGTGTGTGCTTGTGTGTGTGTTCAAACGCTGCTTTAGAGTCTCGACTGTTGATGTGAGCGACTGTGTGTGTTGTGTGTTGTCAGGTCATCGTTTGTCATTAACTGAGTGAGTGTTTACTTCATAATGAAAGGTTGCAAACACAAACAAATGAGTAAACAGTCAGTCATGATTATTGCTAGTGTCAAATTCGGCACTGAGCTTACAACAGACCCCCCCCCACTTTGTCTTTGTATAGCTGGTAATGACTGAAAACAATTATTATAGAAGCTTAAAATGTATTAATAAGAAAATAAATGATCACTGTAGTCGATCTTAGAAATACAGCCACCGGCACCATAAGGTGACATTGACCTGATCCTGCTAGTTCGGATCAGTAAGAAGCCCAAACTCTTTTTACCGTGGTGGGGGGGCGTAACAATACATCAAAATATCATGATATGACAATGCAAAAATGGGACAGTATCTGTCCAGGAGAACAAACATCCTGTTATGATATTTGATGTAACTGGATTGTTTCATGTTCAACCAAAGCCAGTCAACAGCCCAGTGCGGCACATTCACACAGTCTGGTCTCATTAGGAAACGGCCTGAACTGAACAAGCTGTTATTCCTCATTCATTTTGCTTCTAAATATTGAATTTTTTAGCCTAACTTTGTTAAAAATATTGTGAGTTTATCCATCCTCGAATTGACTGTACGCTCCTATTTTTAATGACACTACTAATGGTAAAATTATTTAAATGCTTGGTCACGATCATTATTATAGTCTACATTAATGGTGATGTAGCGTTTATTTCCCGATTTATCTGTTTGTTTCTACCCTGTCATTTCAGCTTTATCAAGTATTCCCTTTTTTTCTTCATGCCAGAAGAATTGACAAAGGAAACAAACAAGTAAACAAAAACAAACGAGTATGTAAACAAATCAGTGATTTGTCTCTGAGGCTCCATCATAGCGAGCAGCTGTATAATGTAGACGCATCACATCGCTCTGATCCACAGGACCCGGATCAGGGACGAGCGCGTCCTCCTCCATATGTGAAGATGGAGCGAGTCTCGCCTGTGTTTAGTGTAAAGTCCGGCGGTTCCGAGGCCGTGTCGTTCCTCTCTGTTCCTTATTGTGATGTGTTGTAATGGCGGTCGAGTCCTTATGGCTGTAATTAATCTTGGTCTGCTGTTCTCTGTGGGGGCGATGCTGCATCGCAGCCAGATCCACTGGACCGGTCCGGTCCGGTCCGAACCCCACAGGCCCAGTCCAGACCCAGCTCCACCGGTCCGGTCCGAACTCCACAGGCCCGGTCGGGATCCAGCTGGAGCACGAAGCAGAAATAAATAATGATTTTTTAAATCTGTGCAGAAGATTATTGCATGAATAAGAGCCAGGAGATCCGGAGGATCAGGGGATGAAGGGAAGTGGCCTTGAGAGCTTTCTGCTATAATTAATTGAATCAATTGCCTGTAATAAATGTAATTTCCCTTTGATTTGATTCTAGTCTTTAAGATGCATAAGATCACTTTCATTTAGTCCCGCTGTGGAAAGTCGGGTTATTTTGTGGCCGCACTCGGAATATTACCCACTACTCTAAATGCGTGTGAGAGTGTGAGAGTGTGTGTGTGTTAGGCGGGTCCTCCCCACTAGAACCCAGTGCGGGTTCTGTGTGTGTGATGAAGGTTCTCCGGCCGGCTGCGAGTGGCAGATGTTAAACGAGTGTCCGGCTGTAATAACAGGCTGTAATTCTCTGTAATGGAACGGTAATGAAACACCTTTTCGCCCGAATGTCACGTGACCTCTACGCTGTCCTGCCCACCTGAGAATAAAATGAGGCGCTCACGTGAACCTGCGACGCCACAGAACGCGACTGGCGCCTCGTCGCAGGATGGCTGGTTCCGCAGCTGGTTAAAGAAACGCAGATTCTGGTCCCGCGCTATATTTAGCCACTAACCGGCGGCAGAAGGAATATCTCAGAATTGTGTGGATGACAGGACGTCGCGCACCCAGAGGTTATGAAGTGACATCCTGATGTGTTTGTCCCTGAATCACTGGGATATGCACACACACACACACACACACACACACACACACACACACACACACACACACGTCAGGTTATTCAGAGGGTGACTTGTAAAACATGTTTAAGTAAGAAATTCAAGACTGGGGAACATCCGCTGTCCCGGTGCTGCCTGGGTTCCACTAGCCGCTCAGTTCACCTCGACCCGTTTGTTCTTCAGTGAAGATCTGCCTGCACTGTGTAGCAGGTTTGTTTAGTTACATTACAGGGAATTAAAGTTATTTTTGTCAGTATGTGGTGTTTTCTTCTGGTTTCAGGTCAGTAAGTGGCATGATCTTGTCGAGTTCTCGGTTTATGTTCTTGGAAAAGGTTCCTAACTGGTTTTTGCCTTGAACGGCTGTAAGGACGCGAGCCCAGAAGTTACCACCTGGACGAAAACACCTTTATTAGCAGTATTAGTTACAGAACCAAAATATCTAAAAAATAATTATGAAGCTAGATTTTATCTTCTTTTCTATTAAAAAACACAAGAATTAAGAAACACACCGATGTCACTCAGAAGTCCTTACTGTGTATATATACAGGTCACTTCTCCCCCACTGTAAATGTACGTATATTTTTAGTGTATTTTTTACGTAGTTATGCCAGGCCACGTGTCAGTACGGACACAGGGGTTGCCAAGACCGGTGCATTTCACTCTGACTGGCCACAAAGCGAAAACAAACCCAGAAGTACGAAGTATGGCACCACATGTGATTGTGCTTCTCTGGGTTTCCATTTCGTAATTCCCTTTCTAATAATATTTTCCATTAAAGTGGAATATAAAGTTTGTTGATGTCTGATTGTTGGAGTTATTTACATTTATACACATCGTGAACATGTTTCCAGTTCGTCAATAAAGGGTTGATTACGAAGGTTTCTGCGTTTCTGTAATATGAAACACGTGCATTTCTTGGCTGCAAAAATAGCTCCTTAAAGAACCCTCCAACAGAGGTTCTCGAACTGGTTCTCGGGCCTCAGGTGTGTTTTCCTGTGCTGGACTGAGGAACAAAACGAGGGTCTGTTTGAGAATCGCTGCTTTAGAGTTAGAAAAGTTTGAGATTTGTTCTCAGGAGTGCAGCTGAGAGTTTTCTGCGTGAGTGTTGGGCGGAGGTTTGTTTACTCACTCCGAAATGTTTAGTTGGGAATCGTAAATAACGTGAACGTTTTCTCGTGTTGGCTTGAACGTCTGGCTACGAAGGGACTGGGACATTCCTGAGGTTTTCCATGAGGTCTGAGTCTGGCGTGTTACGTGGCAAACAAAGGCGGTGTGGCCGAGAACCCTGGACGTTCCTGCAGGAAGAGCGCTGACCCAGGACCGGTTCCTGAACTCTGTATTTTAATAAATATGCCACTGTGGTGAAGATCCAGTGTGTTGCTGATAGCCTCGACCTTCCTGATCCCCACCTCAGCACTCCGACAGGAAGAACTCTTGTATCGGTGTCCCTCAGTGACGGGCGGTCTGTCAGTCAGGGTTATTGCTGGCATCCACGTGACGGGCCTTAATTAGCCTGGTGCTGTGCTACGTGGAACCTCCACCTTCTGAAGGACAGAGGCGTCTGTCGTTCTTTGCCGATTTAAGGTGACACCGCCTCGGTTTAAACGCACTGAACCCAAGACCTCATCCTCCGGAGCTCACGCCAGAGGATTTCTATGCAGATGGACACGGATTCCTGGAAAGCTGCTCTGTGACAGTGTCTGTTGTAAAATTGAAATAAACCGAGTGTGCGCTGACCTGACTGAACAGTCGTCAGCCTTCTTTGTGTATGTGAGGTGTTTCTTCAGTTGTTCCAATGCCTCCGCTAAACAGTTTATCTTTATTAGGAGCCGGTATAAATACTGGAAGGAGGAGAGGGTGAGAATGTTTTCACGTGATGCTCTCTGACCCTTTGGCACAATAAGTCCATTAAGAGTCTGAGTGTATTTGTAATACCAGAGATCTCTGCAGTCAAACTGAAAGACGCCCAAGAGAGCAGAATTTGTTTCTGCTTTATTGGCAGGTAATGCTCTGAACTGCTCTTGCATATTTTTAGATGATGAGTATGAAGTTTAATCCACTCAGATAGCCCTGATTTTAGTAATAATAAGAAGAATATGAATAAGAATTAAGAATAAGAATAGTTGTTTTAATATATTTTTCTTCTTTTTGTTGCTGTTTGTTGTTCTTCTTCTTCTTAATATTATTTTCTTATTATTATTGCTATAATTACAACAATTGTGAATTTTTTTGTTGTTTGTGCATTGGAAGGTGACAGTATGCCCTCTATGACTGAGAAATCCTGAAGGGATCCAAAGTAAACTGGAGGCCACTGCGCTGCTTTCCAAGCCGTAAATCTTCGGCTTCTTTAGAACGACTGGCTAAATTACTCCCAGATCACTTCATTCAGACGAGCAGGAAGTGCCTATTTTCTTTCATGGCTAACCTTTGACAGATGCTTGTGAATGATTCAGGTTTACAATAACTTCTACCAGATGTGTCACAGGCTCTGGGTGAAGCAAGCAGAGCTTTCTTTCATAGGTTCTTTGTTAAGCGAGGAACCCCCGCCTCCAACGCTTGATGCAACACGAATTTCCAAGTTTAGAAAGCGGCCGCTCTTGTCGCCAGGCCCTCCAGGATTGGCTAATCGTCTCTGCCATGCCCGTCTGCAAGCGAAAGCGAGTCGGATTTCTGCATTATTTGTTGCAGTAAATAACCATGAAAGTCAATGGGGCATGAACAATTAGCAGGCCTATGTTGTATCGCTTTTTTTTCTCAGTGGTGTCTGATTCCTGGAAACCTCCACCGCCTTGGTGGGTGTAAACAGTTTTGATGAGGATCTTCACAGAAGGGCTGAAATTTTCACAAAGATAAACAGTGATTTAAGGCAACATCCGTACCCCACAGTGCCATTATCTTGTAGTACCATTATGTTTCAGTCTTTGGTGTGATGATTCACACATGAATGAATGGAGTTTCGAACCGCCTCTCCAGTCTCTGGTATATCTGGCCAGATCACCAGCTCACAATAAAATCCACTCTGAAAAGCAAGTATTGCTGAAAAGCGAATAGCGTTACACAAACAAGGTCCTCTTTGAAAGTGTCTCTACGTCTTTAGGAGGGAATTTATCCATTGAATCTGGAGAATGTGTCTCTGGTGCCCTCAGGCAGGCCGGCTATCGCTCCAGCGAGTCTTCGCCTAGTTATAAACCGACAGACGGGGAGGAGACTGGCTTGCTTGTCTATTCATGGATCAGGCAGCTTTTGATCTTCTCTCTCTTTGGAAATCAGGTGTATTTCTGGTTCTCTGTGAAGGTGGAGTGATCTGCCTGTACAGGGAGGGGAGAATAGAACATAAGGAGATTGAAGAGGAATGATAATGAAAGAAGAAAGCGCTTTTGGGAAAAATGTACCAACTTGTCAAATATAAGCAGCACACATGTAGTTGATGGATCCAGAGCACATGAGGGGGAAGCGGGGACGTTCGGGAATTTGTGTCACCATCTTTAAGACAGATGTTTCTTCTGTGAGCCGGAAGAGCACGTAAAAGCTGGAGGTGATGCTATTGGCCCCCAAGAATGCCGAGACGTTTCCCTGTCACCGGAGCCCAGCTCAGCGTGGGGTTATCACGCTCTCATGAGATGATGGATTATCAGCGTAATCGCACCTTCACGAAGGATACGTCCTTATCGAGGGTGACTCATGCGCGCTGAGCTCAAATCTGTTTATTCAGCAGCGTCTCACCGACGTACGACATAAGCACCTTCAGAGCAAGACAGCACTGATGTTCTAACACACATGGAAGCCATTCCCACCTCTCCCTTGCCGCTACACTCTCTCTCTCTCTCTCTCTCGTGTTTCTCTTTGCTTTACACGCGAGAGGCCTCATCTGCCTGCGAGGATATTAAACCCAGATGGTCCTGTGTTTTGGCTGCTCTGTGTTTTCCTAGCAGAGGCACGGAGTGACTCAAAGCCAGGTATTCTGTCACAACAAGCGAGCTGGTTCAGCCCGAGGCCTCGAGGCCGAGCGCTTGTTTTCCCGTGTTTGTGATTAATCGGAGGAGCAGGTCCCTGTTTTCCCTCAGTGCTCGTTGAAATGAAGAGCACGAATTGATTGTACTTTGACAAATATCATTTCTGTCATTCCTGAACATGTAGATATCCCTGCAGAGGTCTTTTAGTTTCCACCTCCTTCCTTTTACCTTCTTCTGGGAGATCAAGACCCTGAATAGAAGAGAAACATTTGTCCATTTAGACACCTGCTGTCTTTCAATTTGAAGCGGTCTATTAGCTCCCCTTGCAGTCGACTCCATTAGGTGTTTTGATCCCGTGCACTTTCCTGTCTCTCCATTTGCAGCCTGGCTCTCTAAGTAACCTTCAGCAGGGGTTCTGCCCCACTGCTCGTCCTGAAGCCCACTAGTCCTTTACCGACTCCAAGGAGAGGCTAAGGTACAGAAGTTTCATCCTTGAAAGGCCAAATAAACACCGTTTTCTTTTGGTGGTAGAGATTTTTGAGCCTTGCAGTACCATTTCGACAAGAAGGAGCGTAGCCTTGAGCTAAACCAGAGTAATTTCGTTCCACTTTCTAATATACTGTTGGTGGAAGTCTTATGGGTTTATATGACATACCGCATAACAGTCATGGTTTACACTAGTCCATGTTGTTATTTTCCACCTTTTATTGGATCATTATGGATTTTTAATTGCCAGTATTTTTGTTATTACTTATTTCTTAAGTTGACCAATGCCTGGGAGCTCTTTTTTTTGCTCATCAAAGTTTAATGACCAAAACTGTGAAGAGTGTGTCTGGAATGCATGCTAAGTGGTGTATTTACACCCAGGTTAAACGTTTTCTGTTTTGTCTGCTGGCAGATGGTTTGGCTGAAGAATGGCTTAATTATCAAAATGCAGTGACAGACGTTTTTCAAATTCACACCAGAGGAAGAGGCTGTAAATCGGATGCTCGCTGTCTTGCGATTAACTCTACCGTGTCTGATTAAACCAGTCCGCAGTGCATCAGCGTAACAGAGTGCCTCAACCTTTAGGCCAGCTGTCCGTTGCCGGCACTCACTCAAGCGGTTTGTTTGCACAGAAGATTAAACCATTCGGTCAGGTGCTTTTTGTCATTGCGAAACTACTTCTCTCCTCTTTTTCCGTCCCCCGGCTCTTTTCTCTGGAAACCGTTCCAGAACAGATGGTGCTGCCACCTTTGTTTTTTACGAGTCGTTAGACGTGACTTGTTGATGAAATGGAGACTTTCTGCCACCCTGCCCATGCAGATGTGTATCTTTATGGTTTAACGTATCGTCCCTGTTGCTGCCACACCTCTCGGCCTTCCTTGTTGTTTTTCCTTTAAAAAGGAGCAGAGGCAGCCTGAAGGGCTCCTGAAGGGTCAGGCGTGTCGGATCCTGATCCAGGCGGTATGTTGTGGCGTTGCTAAGAGGGAGGCGAACTGGAGGCCATTCCGTCGTTATCTTGTGTGACAGAAATGCACAGGCTCTGGCCTAGCGAGTCCTACCAGGCGTACTGCACCTTTGGGAGAAACACATTAATTCCGTCCTCTTCCTGAGTTCTGAGCTTGCAGCCGTATTTGCCGCAGATGCTGCCATTTTCCCAGCAGACACTCCATTGTTCAGTCATAAGCCCTTCCCTCTGCATTCCTCGCTGGCTCCATCGCCTCATCCCTCATACAGAATTACTGTCTTGGTTAAACCTTGAGAAGACCGGAGGCAGAGCCAACAAACACATACCATTTATGGGTTTTTTTTTTGACAGGTGTGTTTTGGCATTTAGGCTATCCACCAATTTTTCAAGGTACTCATGGAGAATACTCTGCCTTTTTAGAGCTGGAGTGCTTTGGGTTTTGTCATTTCGTCAACAGACGATTAGCGTGCCGCCTATAATTTCCTGCCGTATTTCACAAGCGGTTTGCGCTCGATTGGAAAAGCGTGCGTAATTCCACACTCCCTGTCATTTTAAGAGGGAACGGGATGGGGAGTGCTCATATTTGGCATAGCTTGCAGTCTTTTGTTCTAGAGCTGCTTTGGATGAAAAATTGGCTCCATTAAATTATGCACTAAGACCGGCCAAACCTTAAACCACACTTTTACTAGGACACACTAGGACTCCAAAGCTCTTATGACTTGATATATTGTTTTTGCAGCCCTCATAATACTTACGTCCTGTGGTTCATGTGGCATTATATATTTAAGGCAGTGCACAACAGGGAGTGAACCTTGGCCTCGAAAGCTGCACGCCTTGCTGGTCGCACGGATGTCGAAAGGGCGGCAGCGTTCGCAGTGGGTTAACCCTTCATCCTGGATGCTCCTCTGACAGTGAGCGATGCAGAGCTTTTGGATACTCGCTAGCTTTGTGCTAATGAGGCAATTAAACCCACCCTAGCGTGCTGCAGAGGGGCAGCGGGGGAGGGAGAGGCCGAGTGTGCCGTCTCAGCAAACAGCAGCCCGGAATACAGAAGAGGGTTCTGCTGGGTGCCGCGTGCTGGTTCTGCAGGAGCCTCGCTGCAGGCCAGAGCTCGCTGACCCCCAGCCGGCCGTGCTATTGCGGCTAATCTAATGTAGCACATTTGGCAGGATCTCCTTTTCATTAGAGCTGATGTGTGCTATAGTGAAACCGGCGTCGTGTGTCTGGCTGAAGTGGTTAGCTGCATGTATGGACCGAGCCCTGGAGGCGTAATGCATCGTGGACAGACTAATTGAACAAGATGATACCCTCTAGGAAACTCTGAATATTTTATAACTTTTTATTTGAGTTTGTCCGAAGCAGACGCCTTGTGAATGCTTATCTATAGCTTATGTTTGGCTGAGTGTTAATATTTCCTCTACATTAAGTATGTCAGTATTGTTGAAGTTTGTAAATGTATGTCCACTGCCCGATTCACACTGTTCATTCGTGGAAACGAAGCTTTTCAATTTCAATTTGTTTTCAAATACTAGTAAAACCAACACATTTACATATCTCATTATTCAGCCTACAGCATTTAGCCCCACCCACCCATTTAGCCCCGCCTCATGCTGCCTTATGAATGAGCTGTAATACAGGGCAGCCAATCAGAAAAGAGATCATTCAAATATATTAGCCTGAAAGGCACAGAAGCAGCCCGTTCGATTCCAGTGGATCGTCGTTCTTCTGGCAGGACCTTGTTGTCCACACTCTAACTTCACAGTCCCTTCTGGTCTGACTTTCTCTGAAGGCTGTTTTTGGGCTCGTGTACTTTGGCGTTTTTGAGTATCCGACCCAGGCAAACCGGAGCGAAGCTGCTGAAGAGCTTCAGCTTAGTTGCGATTGTTTACCGCGTCCCTGCTCTCCTTCGACCATGATTTATTCATCCTCGCCACACTTCAGAGACCAGCCTTAGCCGCAGGTAAACGCGGGCGAGCGTCCCACGTGTTGATTGTACAACAGAAACAGGCTTTTTGTATTGTTAGCGCTCCGGCTCTCCTCTGGAGGAAAGTGGCACTCATGTCTTTCTCATCCCCCACCATGTTCTTCTCTGGCAAACAAAGCAAGGTGAGGCCGAGAGAGAGAGAGAGAGAGAGAGAGAGAGAGAGAGAGAGAGTTGCGAGAAATGATTGGAATTGTGTTCCCACGTTTACACAGCAACGGCGTTTGACTAAGGGGTCCTTCGGCCCAATTAAATTAGAGTGACATCAATTACGGCACTTTCTCCACCAGTGGCCTGACTCATGGCCCCGTCACCCGAGGAGGGGGAACACATTAGGGGCGGCAGGCTAATGTGTTTAAGGGAGGCACAATTAAAAGGAGCGCCGTCCCGATAACGACAGGCTTAGAGCTGCTCAGAGGGATTAACGGGCGTAGCTGCCTCTCTTCAAACGGGGGTTATCCACAGGTTCTCTGTTTCGCTTCTGAGAGGAACGAGCGGCTGACGTTCCACAGAGGGCGGCGGGACCGGGCCTCATTAGCCGCACACAGGTGCAGCGTGTGCGGTTAGAGGACGGCAGGGTGAGACAGGAGATCTGGAGGAGATCCCAATAGGGCTGAATGGTATTGGGAAAATGTCACAATGTGATCATTTACATTTTCGCTGATATGTGGTGCGGGGACCGAGGGTGGGGTGGGGGGGTTAACTGTTCCCGAGTTAAGCACAGAGCGATATATTAATACATTTTACTACACTGGTAAAGCTCTGACTTAATGAGAGACTAGTCTGTGTTACTCTGATTTTTCACAGCTGGAACTTATCTGGAACATCTGGGATTGGACAAAATGAAAGCTGAGTGAGGTCCTGTACTGGTGACACACAGCATCCTCTCTTGGAAATACATTTAAATACAGCATATTCTGCAAACTTTTATACACAGTTTTGTCTTATTGTTTTACTTTTTCTGTGTATAAAATAAGACAATAACTTTTATTTGGCCAAATTTCTTTTTTTTCAGAAGTAATTGAACATATTGGCAGATTAATTGAACAAACTGTGCATTTAAATGTGTCCTTATTTTCTCTTTGAAAGTCAATGAAAAGCATCATCTGACGAGGGGTGGCCCGACGTTTAGATATCGAAACTCTAGTCATATCAGACTGTCAGCATCACTTTCCTCTCTTTATCCCTTAGAATTAAGCTTGTTATGTTTATTAGTGTATTGTAGACATGTATGTAAATTAGAATTCTGTTCGGTTTGATGGTGCTGCCTGGACTCAGAGTGTTTTTCCATGAAAAGCAAAAATCTGAAATGGCTGAAAATGGGCTTTACACTCATTTGAAAGTTTCCATTTTCAGTTTGTTGGAGTGAACAAACAGCACAAATGTAAATGAGCTCTTATCTGATTGGCTGCTTGGATTGTGGAAGACACTGGAATTTCTGCCACCCCTCTTGGACGTCTGGGTCCTCTTGGAAGGATGAAATGACGCCTTTTTGCCACATCATTTCTGGATTTCCAGACGTTTGTCCCAGAGGTCCGTCGGCTCGTTCCCGTGTCCGATCCTGGGAGGGGTTTATAAGTGGAGTAATCTGTGTCTGTCCGAGTATCTCACTGTGTACCTCTTCCACTTCGCAATCGATCTGCGTGTAATGTGTTTTCTTTGCCTGAGCTTGTGTTTGCTTGTGTCTACCTTCTCGCAGGCCTGTGTGTGTGTGTGTGTGTGTGCGTGTGTGTGTGCGTGTGTGTGTGCGTGTGTGTGTGTGTGTGTGACATGGTGTGTTTCTGTCTATAGGGAATCAGGCCGTCTGATCAAATCCACACATTACAGAGAAAAGCTGTGTGTAATTAGCCTTTGTCTCTTTTTCCTCTCACCCTGGAGGCCGATATATATCACTGCCTTGATCGTTGGGTCATGTGACCCGGATCAGTACCCAGAAATCAGCTCTTCTCTTGTGTGACAGGAGCGATCTGGACGGAGGTGATTCCTTTTTCGGGTCACATGGAGGGCACAGAGACCAGAGACCAGGAAAAATGCCAACGTTAGAAACGTCCCTGTGAGAGAGAGAGAGAGAGACAGAGGGAGAGAGAGAGACAGGGTGAGAGAGACAGAGAGAGAGACAGAGGGAGAGAGAGAGACAGGGTGAGAGAGAGAGAGACAGGGAGAGCGAGAGAGAGACAGAGGGAGAGAGTGAGAGGGAGAGAGACAGAGGGAGAGAGAGAGACAGGGTGAGAGAGACAGAGAGAGACAGAGGGAGAGAGAGAGACAGGGTGAGAGAGACAGGGAGAGAGACAGAGAGAGAGAGAGACAGAGGGAGAGAGAGAGACAGGGAGAGCGAGAGAGAGACAGAGGGAGAGAGACAGAGGGAGAGAGTGAGAGGGAGAGAGACAGAGGGAGAGAGTGAGAGAGAGAGACAGAGGGAGGGAGAAAGACAGAGGGAGAGAGTGAGAGAGAGATATAGTGAGAGAGAGTGTAAGAGAGAGTGAGAAGGATAGAGAATGTGTGTGAGAGTGTGTGAGAGAGTGTGAGAGAGAGAGTGAGAGAGAGTGTGTGAGAGAGAGAGAGTGAAAGTGAGGGAGTATGAGAGAGTGTGAGAGTGTGAGAGAGTGAGACTGAGAGTCAGAGAGTGAGACTGAGAGTGAGAGAGAGAGAGACAGAGAGTGAGAGAGACAGAAAGTGAGAGAGCGAGACTGAGAGTGAGAGAGCGAGACTGAGAGTGAGAGAGAGAGAGACAGAGAGTGAGAGAGCGAGACAGAGAGTGAGAGACTGAGAGAGACAGAAAGTGAGAGAGCGAGACTGAGAGTGAGAGAGAGAGACAGAGAGTGAGACTGAGTGAGAGAGAGACAGAGAGTGAGAGAGTGAGACTGAGAGTGAGAGCGAGACAGAGAGTGAGAGAGAGAGACTGAGCGTGAGAGAGAAAGACAGAGTGAGACTGAGAGTGAGAGAGCGAGAGAGAGAGACAGAGAGTGAGAGAGCGAGACTGAGAGACAGAGAGTGAGAGAGTGAGAGAGCGAGACTGAGAGTGAGAGAGAGAGACAGAGAGTGAGAGAGCGAGAGACAGAGAGCGAGAGAGAGAGACAGAGAGTGAGAGAGCGAGACTGAGAGTGAATGCAGTGGATATAATCATGCACAGCCTTCACAGCTACTTGTGTTTCAGCATCTGTGGGTTAAATGTTCAACTCTACAGCTCGAATCCAGGCTTGGAAGTGACTGTAATTATTATTTTCAACTAAAAATGTTTGCTTTGACTGTTTTAATACCAGAAACCACATACCAGAATACCAGAATACCAGAATACCAGAATGCCACATACCAGAAGCTGCTGTCCTTTAAACTGTGTGGAATTTCAATCACACAGTAAAAATCTCGTCACATTAAGCTCCATTCCTGAGTGGTGGTGCGGCGATTTCGGCGAGAGGTTTTGGTTTGTCGAACCGGTTGAGGAGGTCCAGGTTGGAAATGTGTGAAGGTCTGTTTAGTTCATTAGTCTGAGGCGATTGTGTTTGTGACAGTTTAGGCTTCCAGCTTGCAGGAGCTTCTCCCAAATGATAACTCACTACTGTTTAGTGTCTTTAGGTTTGAAAACCCTGAAGCCAATTTTCTCTGCAGCTGTTGGAGCTCAGTGGCTGCCGCCTGAAAGAGAAGGAGAGTGAAGATTAGACATGTAGAGATTCTGCGGTGGAATCTGAGAGGGAGCCGTCAGTCACAGCTCGTACTGATGGGCAGTAATGTGGGAGATTGTTCCCGATGAGTGGTTTTACTGGGAGTGTGTGTGTAGCGCGGGCCGCTCTAGTGGAATATAAGCGTCCCTTAGTCCTTTAGTTCTAAACTTCCGACTCCAAATGTCCTCGCAGATCGAAGACGTTTGGGTTCAGAAGTAAACTGTGCAAATTAGGTTTTTCACTGAAGAATCTTTTTACGTGTTTGTAGCTCTTTCCAGCTCCCTGAGCCACAGAACCAGAGTCGGGGACTCGATTTCCTCGTGTGTTGAGAGATGCGTGTCCAGCTTTAACAGTATCGGACAGTTCCTCCAGTTCTTCACAGTCTGAGTTGGCTAATGAGCGCCGGCTGCTCCGGGACAGTGGACGAGAGGACTGATGGGACGACCTGCGTTTTCAGCCATGCTGTCAGTAGCAAACACAGTAAGACGGACTGAATTAGAGCTTGAAGTGGGAGCGAAACAAGAGGTTTTCTCTCATTTTTGACCTTTTGTTGGCCTTTTGGATCCCGACTAACTGCAGACTAACTTCATCAGGGATAGTGAAGTTCCACTGAACTGCTAACAGTAAGAAACAGGACATGAGAAGGACGAGGACACTGTCAGACATCTGGGACACGTATGTGAAGTTGAGTGTCTGTGGAATTTCAGTGTTGGCGGATCACTGGAAAACGACCTGGGTTGTTTCAGGTCACCTTATTAGAATATTTGGTGGGTCATAAAGTGACAAAGCATCTTCAGAATGAACTGAACTGAGCTGAGCTGAGCTGAATTACAGGAACATCGCAGGTTAGTTTCAGGTCAGGTTTTTAAAAAATATTTCTGTGGGTCGGATTGACTTTCAGTTCTAGGGGCGTTAGTCTCTTGACCTTGAACGATTCTTAATTAAACTAATTCATTGGTTCGTAACAGTTAATTATGTCAGTTAAAAGTGACTGGAGAAGCTATTTTCACTATAATTAAATATCCACCAAATAACACTTTATGTTCTCGGGACATTTACATTCATATATTTTTCTATCAGTCCAAACCAAAGGAAGTTTTCAGTTTTCATTTCAATGTCCTTTTTGATGCACAGGACTGAAAATGTTCCTTATTGCATTTGTAGCTGTTGAGGAATCTGATCAGGCCCCCCCATCTGATCAGGCCCCCCCATCTGATCAGGCCCCCCATCTGATCGTGACCCCCCCCATCTGATCAGGCCCCCCCATCTGATCAGGCCCCCCCATCTGAGTGTGACCCCCCCCCCCATCTGATCAGGTCCCCCCATGCCCTGGCTGTGAGTGTCCCACACTTAATCACCACTGATGTCACACACAAGCCTGGTTGCCGTGGAGAAAGGCGGTGAGTCCGTTCTGTCCGGCCGTTCTCCTTTATCGGGTCCTGCGTTATCGTCCGAGTGCGTTAAAGTGTAAAGCCTCCATTGTGTTCCTTGTTGAATGTATCATTTTTTTTACCCTCCTTTTCCTCGGCAGCGGCTGCAGTTCGTCACTCATATCGGCTGCTGTTTTCTGCCGTACTGCAAATTGATTGGTGGGAGAAAAAAAAAAATCGAATTATGGGCCCATGTGTGTTTTAGACAGTGGGGTAGAAATAAATGAGGTGTCACTGAAAGTCAACCTTTATAGACACCCTTCAACGTCAGTCAAGGTTCAGCCGCTATACACACACACACACACACACACACACACACACACACACAGCCTGAGACCAAGAACTGTCATACTTACTGCGTGACGCATCAAAATGCCGACGCGTACACAAAGACCCACGGCGATGTGGCAAAATATATCATATACAGTGTTTTTACAGCACGTCGCTAGAATCATGATATTTATGTGTCAAAATGAATGAAATACACACTTAGATTCTGAAAAACCAATGAAAAATGTTTTAAAATTGCTAAATAATTTAATAACCATTTTGTAACAGGTTGTCAGAGTTTCCACATTAATAGGAATTTAACCCAGTGACTGGAGACCTGTGTGTGAATCAGTGAGCAGCAAACTGACAAAAGCAGCAGCACAGTGGAAATCTCCAGAATGTGGAATTACTTTCATATTGTGATCTTCATAATCGTTCTGTTTTTGGTATCTTTGGGAGTTTTTTCACTTTCATGTCCACACACACATGGTCTGTAGTACAGGCAGATCCTGGCAGCGCTCTGTTTCACTACTTGTATGAAAAATTCCACGACTCTGGACAGCTTCCATCTGTGGAGCGTTCAGAGGGACGGAGTGTGAAGTAACTATGCAGAGATGATGGATCTTCACCTTCTGACTGACCGCTGCTCACAAGGACGGCGCGTATAGTGCAGAGTCGAGGCTGCGTGTGCGGTTATGGTGGATACAGAGTGGGTGGGTTACAATAAATTAAAAAGAAAATTGGTTTATATGATCTTTTCTAGAAGCAGTTACAACATTTAAATGTAATTAATGCAGCAGACTAGACTGAATAATTCTTGTGGGAAACTTACAAAGAAATCAAGAAGCAGCAACCAAACAAAAGCAATAGTGAAATATAAATAAATATATATATATATATTTTACACACAATACCAGTCAAAAGTTTGGACACCTGCTCGTTCAACAATTCCCTCTGTTTTTATTATTGGCTACATTGTAGATTAATATTGAAAACATCACCTGTTGCTCTGATGACAGCTTTGCACACTCT
>JBBJLS010006729.1:0-16206 GCA_037577275.1 Bryconaethiops microstoma
ACCCCAAGTTGCTCCAGGGAGACTGTCCCCTGTAGTTAGGGAATGGAAGTCGCTTTGGATAAAAGCGTCTAATAAATGCCGTAAATGTAATTAAAGTCAGCAGTGTTTAGGCGTTAAAGTGGTTGTTTAGACAAAAATCAAATGAAACAAATTTACTCAAGTTCACTCGTACCCAATATGTGTTGATTTATGAAGGCTTGTTAAAGTGGATTAATGTAGCCAATAAGTAATGTAAGCTTGGGTAGCATTCTCATTAGCATTCTGAATCATCAGTCATGTGCATTGTGCCACTGTGGAAGGGATAGCTGGAGCCATTCACCTAGGTTGGTGCTTAATATAAAATGTAAGAAATAAGCACTACTCAGGCACTATTAAGTCAGATTTTAATTGTATTGGGTTTGTTAATGGTAATGTGAAGGCATATATGTATGTAGAAACTGTCTTCCCTTTCCTTCACTGCAGTATATAATGTAGAAGAGGTGTTTGCCACCTTCCTGATTTAAATTTTTTTCAATGTTTGTCAATTAAATGTGTCAGATCATCAAACAAATTTAAATATTAGTCAAAGACAACACAAGTAAACACAAAATGCGGTTTATAAGTGAAGGATTTTATTATTAAGAGAGAAAAAAATATAAGCCTCCATGGCCCTGTGTGACAAAGTGATTGCCCCCTAAACCTAATAACTGGTTGGGCCACCCTTAGCAGCAACAACTGGAATCAAGCGTTTGCGATAACTTGCAAGGAGTCTTTTACAGCATTGTGGAGGAATTTTGGCCCACTCATCTTTGCAGTCATTGTCCTGCTGTAGAACCCAAGTTCGTTTCAGCTTGAGGTCACGAACAGATGGCAGGACATTCTCCTTCAGGAGAGCAGAATTCATGGTTTCATTTTTCACAGCAAGTCTTCCAGGTCCTGAAGCAGCAAAACAGCCCCAGACCGTCACACTACCACCACCACCATATTTTACTGTTATGATTTTCTTTTTATGAAATGTGGTGTTACTTCTAGATGTAATGGGACATACATCTTCCAAAAAGTTCAACTTTTGTCTCATCGGTCCACAGAGTATTTTCCCAAAAGTCTTGGGCATCATCAAGATGTTTTCTGGCAAAATTGAGACGAGCCTTAATGTTCTTTTTGCTCAGCAGTTTCGTCTTGGCACTCTGCCATGCAGGCCATTTTTGCCCAGTCTCTTTCTTATGGTGGAGTCATGAAAACTGACCTTAACTGAGGCAAGTGAGGCCTGAAGTTCTTTGGATGTTGTTGTGGGGTCTTTTGTGACCTCTTGGATGAGTCGTCGCTGTGCTCTTGGGGTAATTTTGGTTGGCCAGCCACTCCTGGGAAGGTTCACCACTGTTCCATGTTTTTGCCATTTGTGGATAATGGCTCTCACTGTGGTTCGCTGGAGTCCCAAAGCTTTAGAAATGGCTTTATAACCTTTTCCAGACTGATAGATCTCAATTACTTTCTTTCTCATTTGTTCCTGAATTTCTTTGGATCTCGGCATGATGTCTAGCTCTTGAGGATCTCTTGGTCTACTTCACTTTGTCAGGCAGGTCTTATTTAAGTGATTTCTTGATTGAGAACAGGTGTGGCAGTAATCAGGCCTGGGTATGGCTAGAGATATTGAACTCAGGTGTGATTAACCACTGTTAAGTCATGTTTTAATGGGGGGGCAATCACTTTGTTACACAGGGTCATGTAGGTTTGGATTTTTTTTTCTCCCTTAATAAAAATATCCTTTACTTAAAAACTGCATTTTGTGTTTACTTGTGTTGTCTTTGACTAATATTTAAATTTGTTTGATGATCAGACACATTTAAGTGTGACAAACATGGAAAAAAATGAGGAATTAGGAAAGGGCAAACATTTTTTCACACCATTGTAAAGGGTTTGCTACTAATATTTTGGTGCAAGATATTACAACTCACCTTCAATGGCCTTGTAGAATCCATACTTTGATAGGTCAGAGCTGTTTTGCCGGAACAAGAGGAACCTACACAATATTAGGCAGGTGGTTTTAATGTTTCGGTTGATATGTGTATAAGCAACGCCACTGCAGCCTTCTTTTACGCAATTGTCAGCTGTTTATTTTCTAATCCAGTTTGTCTTATTATTTGGAATTATAGACAAGCATTCAAGCAATCCTCAGCCACAAAAATGCAAGTTCACAATACAGAATGCCTTGGAAATCAGCTAAACACAGCACTTTCACTTCAACAATGGGAACTCTAGATGCTCAATAAAACAAGCAGCTCATTGTGGGTCTCTTTAAACCCAGATTGAGATGATGAATGAAGTGTGTGTACTCTGAAAGGGAACCCTGTAATAAGAACTCACTGTAAAAACTCTATGTACCTCATGTTTTGCTAGTTCTGTAATTCCAGCTAACATTGCTGCTATATGATACGGAAAGCTGAATTTTCAGATTAATTGTGTGAGGAGGGGGAAAGAACATAACGAAATAAATAAGGTGCCAAACCATTTAACAATAACAGCCTTAATGCTGGCTGCAAATTTATAAACAACAGCAAATTAATGACCTCTATTTTATTCTGTCCTTACCAGGTCAGTTATTACAGATGAATAAACTCAAATGTTAATTGAGAGAGAAAGGAAGAGAGAGAAAGAGAGAGAGAGACTGCTGTATTGACATGGAGCAAATGAATGACCTTGATTTTATATTTTTTTATATTTCTTTAGTCTTTATGAGCTGTCAACTAAAATATGTGCTTTAGATATATATTGTATCTGACATCACATTTGTCCAGAGAAAGTGATTCCAAAGCCTCAGTGGCCGATTTCTTTTCATCATTATTTTGTTTTGATCACACAAGTGATAAACAAGTATTACATGTCCCTCGTCCAAGCCCCTTTGAATGGACCCCACTTCTCCAGACCATTCATGAAATGTCTGTCATTCTCAAATGCTGACTGACGCAATGATTTTTTTTTTTTTACAAACAAAAGAAATTGCCTCAAAGGCTGTGTGGCCACTGCAGGGCGGTTATTAGAGGGGGCGGGGATGGGACTGGACTCCTGAGAGGGGAGAGTCAAGGGGCTTTGGCCATCAGTGGGAAAAGGCTGATTAATTGTGAAGAGGCTCTGTGAGAAAAAACGCCCAGCACACAGTCCACTAATTACAGGCCTGCACAACGCACAACAAAGAACCATCTCATATCTCAAGACAATGAGGAACCCACAGTGAGAGCGAGAGAGAGAGAGCAAGAGAGAAAGAAAGAAGGAGGGAGAGAGCGAGAGCAAGAGAGAGAAAGAGAGAGAGAGAAGACAAGAAAAAAGAAAGAAAAGGATTCTGGAGGCACCGAGGAGGCAAAAGGAGAGAATGAAAATGGATATAAATAAATTTAACATAAGTAAAAAGAAAATTTCTCTTTTCCAGAGAATTTGTCATTTGTAGTGAAACAATGACTATGAGGTAAAAGTGCAGAATGTTGCCTTTAATTTAAAGGAATTTATGGTCATACGTAAAAGACTGGACACGCCCAGTCAAGTTACATGTTTCATGTGAAAATCTTCTAGGTGGGACTTAACTATGCTAATCGTAGTGCACAATTTTTATTTGCTGTTTAACATATTGGAAAAACAATAAAACATAAAATGTTCAGAATACAATATATAGTGATTGTGCATTAGAATGTGCAGAAGTGTGCTGAGGAAGCTGAAAAGTTAGAATCCACCAAAACAAGGTATGTCAATATCTACTTTTTGGTGAGCAACACGCTGATGAGCAACAAGCAACCTGGCAGGCCATTGAAGACTAGAATCAGTCACAAAGGAAAACTGTTAGAATGATGTCCAGGAGGTCTCAAGGACTGTAAAGAGAAAAGTATATCAGAAAAGTACATTATAAGGTTTACATATAAACCACTGATAAGACAATTTCATTAAAAAAAAGTGTGTCCAAACCTTGTAGAGCTTTGGGACAAAGTGGTATAGACAGACGAATTACGTTGTTTAGTCCAAAGTGATGTATGAACAATTTGTCCAAAGTATGACCAAGAACAAGAACAAGAAAGTGCTCACAATGCAAAGCATAATACCACCTCTTTGGTGGCATAGGCTTTGGTGTTAGGTGGTGAGTGCCAATGGAACTGATTGACTTTGTTGATGATGTGACTGCAGATTGTAGTAGTGTTCTATCATTCTGAAGATCACAGCAGCGTCTGGTCAGATCTAAAACTAAATAATTCAGCATCATCAGAAGTTTTCACATCTTAGCAGGACACTGACCTGCAATATATAGCAAAAATTGTATTTAAACTAGGTTCGTTCAGCAGAACTACTCTTATTTCATTGTTACATTTTGGTTGGTAACAGTTTGCTTAATTTGTATTAAATGGAAATGATCCAATCAGGAATTTTTCTTCATTGAGTCTAGACACACACGTAAACACGCACAGACATACACCCACCCACCCCGCCGATGCACAAACATATACCCACCCCCCCACCCCCCCAACACACACACATACATACTGTATATATATAGGTAAGTTCTTCCAATGTAACGTTAGGTCAATGTATTGGAGCCGTTGTATTGGAGTGCTGAACTGAAGTCGTATCGTGTCAGATTAACAACCGACCTAACAGGAACTGCCAAGGGAATGTCAATTTACACATCAAATGAAACAATTTACAATTTTTGTAGTGAAAATATCACTACGCTTTTTGGAATTCCCAGATACATATGAAACAACTTATATGAGTGTGAATCTGCTTAATCAGTATTTAAACATCGGTAGCTCTATGCCAGGACTTTTTACCAAGAGAAACACACTAGATACACTACATTCAAATTAATGTATATTTTATTTGTATAGTTTATATGTTTGTTACAAGCTTCAAATAAAACATTTCTTTTACAAGCTTAATTACATTAGCATTAACATAGCAGTGTTATTTATCTCTGTTATTTGAACATGTTTTAATTTGTATTGGCCAAACTCCACAGGCAAAGACTGCAACAGTCCAAGTTTGCAAAAGCAAAAGTGGAATGAGAACAACTTTTTGAGCATGTCCAAAAGTGGTCAACTGACTATGCATTTAACTTGCTGAAAGCAAAAAGGCCATGAAACAAGCGGGAACTAAAGATTGCTGCAATTACAGGTGTGTAAGAGCTCTCCAATTACTTATTGTTTGCACTGAGCATCATTGTTCAGAACTAAAGATGTTCATGACGATTCAGAGCTTCTCTCCATTCCCTTCTTACAGAGGGGGTAAAATGCCAAGTTATTTTTCCTTTCCTATGCCCACATTTACTGTGGAAAGTATCAGTTTGGTCCATGGTAAATGTTAACCTATGCAAAACCTGAAAGACCTTTAAGGCACAAATTAACTTCATTGAAACTGCACTCAAAGTTGACATGGTAGTAAAACAACCAAAGCTGGAAACAAAAACAACCAACCTAACATCCCATCCATTATTGTCTCACTATTGTTCCTATCTCCTTTCAGTCTCCAAAGATGAACCCAAATCATCTTGCTTTCAGATGGGACATTTAAACTATTTTGCCATAATAATTGTCTGTTGGAACATAATGTAGTCCTATAAATACAGCCCACAGCTACATGTCATAAAAACCGGGCGTGAATCACAAAACAGCCTCTGTATGTCCTGGAGTTAAAAGAAAGAAAGGAAAAAAAAACGGAGCAGCCTGGTGCAGTCGTGCTTTTCACTAGGGAGAGACGAAAGTTTGTGGCTTGAGGAAAAAAAACACGGCGCACCGAGCTGTGACAGTCAGGATTATATTAGAGGTCAACCATTATTTTGGTTTTGCATGTTTCTTCCCCCTCAGAACCCCAAGGAGAAGTTAAGTAATATTTAAGGAGACAAAGGTTGTTCTGTGTGGGGAAATGGCTGGCCCACCAGATTTCTGTTGACACGGCCCTTTCATTAAGTATGTGGTTGCTGAAGAGAGCACTCTGAGGGACTTTTGGGCCCATGTCCCTGGGCCACATGATCCACAGTCGACAGAGCCACCAAATGCTTCAGCAAGACACTGACCGCCATGCTATTACACGCACCTTATTTTCTGCCTGTCATTCAGCAGAGAAAACAAGTGTTAACTAGTATGCTTTGGACAGGTCAGTGTTTTTTTTTTCTTTTTACAAGCTTTCCCAAAAGCGGCCCCTGTTTGCGCATTGTTCTAAATATATACATGATACACAAGAGTGGCCTCCTTAAAGATAGCAAAGCCCGGGACAACCTTTCAGTGCTCTAACCTCCTGCCGTGGAGTCAGGGACTCCTTTGCCTATGAATAGCCATCCGTCGGCAGCAGTGAGTTCACAGAGGCTCGTCCTGAAAGGGAGGAGTGCCACGGAGGGATTTTATGTTTCATTTCAGCATACTGGGCCTGTTCCAGGGCCATCCTCCACTGATCAAAGGTTAAGCCAAAGGAGAGGAGCTGGCGGGAGCCCCGCGCTAAACGCTCTCTGTTCTTTAATTTTCAGATGTCTGGACTCTTAAAAGTCTGTTTATTCAACTTTTTTAAAAGAGCTATCATCGTGGAATGGTTCCATCTACGTGGATATCAAACTCTTTCAAGGTTGCTCGTTACTCTTGGGACAAAGAACATTACTCTAAAATTAAACTTGTTCCAAACTCATTTTTGGTGCCGATTCTTTTTTTCTTCAGTCCAGTTTCAAAGTAGGAGGCCGATCTGATCCTAAATTAGAATGCACTGTGCCTTGAGTTCACACTCATGTGTACATATTTTGCCGAGATGTTAATACATTTTTGTCTTATCAGCTTTTGCATCAACCCTCCTTATCACCCTCCCCCCCATACAACCCCCACCCCTTGCCAAATATGTGTTAGACCAAAAAAAAATACTACTAATAATAAACAAAATCTGCTGAAAAGAACAACTTTTTGACTTTGTTGCTTTAAAAATCTACAATGCAGACAGCTGTCTGTGTATAAATTGTGGGATTTTTTTCAGCTGTCTATTTTAAGTAATGAAAGCTTGGACCCAGATATGGTGCTAATGGAGAACACCTAGCCCACCTAGCTTTCCAAAAAGAACAAAAAAGAAAAAACGATGAACAAGAAGCAAGGGAGAGGACACCAGACATCTAAATCGGACCCGTCCTGTCCCCTGGTCTTTGCCCGCTGTAGGTGACTGTATAGCGCCAGGCCTGATAACATCAGTGGGAAGTTAAACAAAAGGCATTTTTCCCTCAAAACGGCCATCTTTCAGTCTGACTGCTACTGTAAACACCATTCCTGAACACAACATTATAAGACATGCTACCCTGCATTCCTCATCCTCCTCTTTTAAAGAGAGAGAGAAACAGCTCAAAGAGGGCTGCCAGAAAGAAGTTGCTAAGTGTGGGAGAGAGAGAGATAGAGAGAATGAAAAGAAAGCCTTGACAACACTCCAGACATTTGCTTCAGAGATTTAAGTTTTGCACTTCAGTGACAAATCCAGATGTGTAAAGCGCAGAGAGCATACATCTGTACTGACACGCTAATGTCAGTTATTGACACACTGAAAAGCAGAATAAAGCGTCTCCTGTGGCTAATGCAGTCAGTCTAATGAGGGTGCTGTCTTCCGCAGAAGTAATGTCTCCCAGAACAAGATTTCATACCAGAAGTTTTGGAAATCCATTTGGAAAAGAAATTGTTCCATTGACCTTAATACCTTTCTGAACATTCTCTTTGAACATTCTTCTACTCCCTCTGGTTCTAATTGATTTCATGAAAGAGGCAATATGTAAAAGCAAGGAGGGAATCTGTTGACATAACCTTGAGTCTAAACGATCCTTGAATTCTCATGTTGTCTGAGAATCTCTTAGCTGTCTTTAAGCGCCTCATAACTTAATGATGACACATTTCCTGGACCTTGTTGCTCATTTCTAAAGTGCAATTCACCTTTTCATAGCCTGTCGGCAGTTCAGATGACAAAACGTGTCGGTCCTATCTAAACACATCCATTCCAACAGCAGACTCCTCCAAGGATGAAGCTCGTATGTGACACACTTCTCGGTCGAAATGCACCATGGCCGTCTACGAAAAACCACATTCCTTGACATATGGAAGATGTGCAGTCACACATAAATCAGGGACTTCTACACATGGGTGCTTGTTAAACCTTTAACTGCTGAGAGAAATTCAGGACAGGGGTTTTGACATATCTCACAAACAATCTCTCAAAAAGAGAAATCCTTCCTCTGACACGGAGAATGAATAAAGCACAGGACTGGGAGATTTTCAGTGCAAAATGCAAAATGGTTCCATTCAGGTCAAAGAGACACTTGCACAGCTTCTCTTCTTCCTTTTTGTTTTTAATATAGTCCTCAGTTTTATTAAGAGGTCAAATAAATTCATCAGGTTGTATTTACACAGAAAGGCAATAAATATTTTATAATAGTCATAAAATTATTATTTTTTGCATACATTTTGTTTTATCCATACATGTGTCATTGTTTGTTAGTAGCATCTCATACAAAACCGGTCATGTGACAAAGAATATAGATTTGTTTACACTACAGCTTCATCCATGTGAAGGGCAGGCCATGGTGTGAGATAATGGAGTGGTAGGTTTTCCACGGGCGCTGCAGCTCAGTTCACAATGGTCCTGTATAAAGCTTTAGTGAACATACGTCATCTACATACTGTGTGCACTAGTGTCTAAACCATCAGAGAAAGAGAGTTCACATCATGGAGATCTGGAACAGAGCAGAAACTTGCTTATCTGATTCTGTGGGCTGATTGATCTGATCTGCCTGGGGGCTACATGGAATAATATAGGCTTTTTTTTCCCCAAAAAATGTACATACTGCATCAGTTCTGTTTGTAAAATTGGCAGTGAATTGGCTGTTAAATTAATCTGACAAAACTACAGTGTGTCACTGTGTTGTATGGAAAAGTACTCTGTGTGTACGGTATTGTTAGCTCACATTTGAGATCAGGCCTGTTGTTATCACAATGCATGCTCACAACCTTTGCACCACATTACAGCAAGAAAGGCAAAAAGGTTCCCATCAAACCAGCGTGCTTTGCTCTTCCAGTCTCCTCAGCTCCAGGCTTCTCTTTGTTTGTTTTAACAAGAACTACCGCCATAGTCGATGCCGATGCCTGGCTAGTCAAAGCATGTTGTGCTCTGCTGAATCACACGTTGCACAAAAATGTAAAAGGGACCATGCAGTGCTCTGTGCATTTACACACAGAAACCACCTGCGGACAGGACTACAGAACGCTTGGAGCAAGGGCTGCCCAGATGGAAGCATCCAGCAGAAGAAGGGAGAGAGAGAGAAGAAAAAAAGGGGACTTCAAAATATTGCACTAGAAGCTTCAGGTTAAACCTATGCAGGGTCACGTGACTGCTGTATCACTCTGTCATTGCATCTTCATGACAGCCCATTCCAGTAGAAGATATTGGATCCTTGTTGTCAGGGGCAACCCAATATGATTTTTTTTCTTCTCAGGTGGTATAATCAAATCTCTCTTCTTTCCAACAGGACAGCCAGCTGCTGTAAACTTGTCGATGCAGGAGACAACAGTTCCTTTTATGTCATTCTTAGTTTATCCAGTATAAATAAAGTAACAGACACAATATTACAATAATGATAACCCAGAAACATTCAACACATGGGAGATAATCAAAGCTCCTGAAATATAAAAATAGAACATCTTTGAACTTTTTTTGTCTCTTTTTTTGTCTCCTGTAGCCATCTTTCATTTTCCTCCTGCTGTTGCTTAATCACAAGAGTCTTTATGCTGGTTTAAGGCAAGAAGCTTGAGATGTTCACAGAACAGGAACAGTGCATGATCAGTCTGTGATGCCTCAGTTCGTTTTGGGGTTGGGCCTTAAACGCCGTGCCCTACGTGTCCGTTTCGTTACTGTGGTGAAACGGAACTCCTCCTGAGGGTCCACCTTCCCCTTGGGGTCTCTCTTCATGAAATGCACTTCCTGCTGTGTCTGTGTGGTCCGAGAGCCTTTCTTGGGCCGGCCCTTGCGGTTGAAGCCCAGGTACCAGCCTTTGTACTTGGCAGACACTAATGCCGTATAGTTGTTTTCCAAGAACTCCTCCACGAACACACACTCCGGGTTACTCCCGTTGAGCTGCAGGGGAGAGAAAATAACATGTCAGATGAGGCCCACCTGTTGAGCAATTCTCCCCAGCTCATCGGCTGAGAGGTACTAAAGGTACTAAAGCCAACCACAATAGAAAGGTGTTGGGAGTAAAGGTAAAGAAATGTCTTCCACAAAATCTAATTTGCTGCTCCTTGTTATCAGGTAATTCAAGTGAACAATGGCATACCAACTGGGTTGCAAGGGGTGAGAACGGATCCTCCTTTAGCGTGTACATCTCAACAAAATTTCAACTAAAGCCAAAAACATGGGCTGTGGAGTAGAGCTGCCAAAAATATGATAATCCCTCAAAACAGCTAAAACTATGGTGGCCTTTGGCCTCAGCCCCAAGCTTACAGTCTGAATGTCTGGAACATTTTTTTTGTGCTTGATTTGAAATGAAAGTGGACAGTAAACTGTAACCAGTGTGCTTTTATGACTGGCTTCTCGCTCTACTGTACTATATACACAAATCAGTAATAACCAACTTGCAAATACCATCAAACCAGCAAATCTCTCTGCCAAGATGACACTGGAACTGTGCCACATTTGATGCTTATGGCTGGTATCAAACAAGCCGACGGAATATGGAATGTACTATTCCAGGCTGAATAAAAGGAGGTGTTGCTTTTTCCATCTCAAATGTGTTTGCGGTATGGCAGCCACCAGAACATGGAAAGCAAACGACACATTTTCACCTTGAAGCCAGACGCAGGCGTCCGTTTTGATTCGAACAGACATCAGTGAAACATTTGCTGAATATGAATGGGGGGGCAGACCGGAAAACCCTGGCCCATTACTTTGCCAACGTTGCAGCTGCAGTGGTTTCGAAAATGCACTGCAAAGCATGTCACCAACTGTACAGTACAGCAAAACAGAAAGAAACACATAAGACTGTGCTGTCATTATGGTGTCTCCTTCAAGAAACATACACTTCCCCTATCCTGGGAAGGGTTTTCCCAAAATATCTTAGCACAAAGTTATTTGTTACATGGTGGAATGACCATCACAACGAACACTCTCTCTATCAGTTAAGACAATACTAATACAAGGAATCCTAATGGGAAAATAGGGCCTGTACAATATATGTATAGTAAAGTGTAAGTGTATAGTAAAAAGAGTATGTACAAAGAGGAAAAGTATTTTTAAATATAAAATAATGAAAAGCAAGATTGTGAAGTGCCATAGTCTCAAGGAATGGGCCATGACATTTAAACTGTACATCATTAAGCTACTGTATGTGACGCCTCCTAGTGCTCACTTAGCAAAAATGTTTCTTGGTTGCGGTAATGAGGCCACAAATGGAGATCATAATGAGTTGTTACTTTAAACTATAAATAAAAGCTGTTTTCTCTCTTTTCTTAACGGTCTTAAAATATCTCCTTTGGCAGAATCTTCTGAATCATAGGTTAAACATGAACTGGTTTTCTACTGCTGAATTGTAAACCAGGGCTAAAAAGTATTTCATTCACATGATAATTTAATCTAATTAATATCCTTACCTTGCCAATAATTTTGCCATTCTTGTTCATGCAGATATAGTAGCCACTCTCTTTTCCTTTTATTCGAATGTGACTTCCGAATGTTTCTGTCTCAACCACGAGGAGAGCTGCAATGAAACAGAAAACACGTTTACTTACAACCTGAAGAAAACAGCCATACTTCCAAATTTATACAATTTTTTGTAAAATTGTGAAACAGATGTGATGTTACAAAACTCCATTGTGGAGAAAACAAGCCACAGGGGAAAAAAATCAATGTAAATTTGAAGATTTATCAAATAATACCACACACAAACAAATGCTGAGGTCTAGCATCACACCCTACCTACACCCCCCAACTCTCTCTCTCTCTCTCTTTAGCCACCTTTGTTTGGGCTCACCCCTCCCAGGGGGAGCTATCTGCCAAACCTCTTGGAGCAGTTAAGATCCCTGGGGATTGGGTTTCCAGTCGCCTTTAGTCCCTGCTCACTCAATCAAAAAGTTAAGATGATCCATTTGCTTAACACACAGAGCTATTCAGTGGAGCTCAAAGGCAGGGGGCTCTGAGGGCAATGCCGAAATTGTCCCCCTTTAAAAACAGCTCAGAGTACAACGAGCAGGGGAACCAGTTCAGACAGAGCACTTGAGATTTGTGAAGGAGCGAGAGAGAAATATTCTACTCCTTAGCTTAGGCTAGCGGATAAGCAGGTGACATTTTAAAAAGGGAGATCACTGAAAAAGCAGAAGCAGAAGAAAATAACTGATGGCCGATGGAATGTATGGGGGGTGCAAAGTACACAGAGTACACCTGTTTCCCTTGAACTGAATGCTCTGTTTTTTTCAACTGATAGATATAACATATATTCCAAGACTGCTTTGGAAGTTCCTTCTGTATAATAGGCACATGCTTGCTCAAGGCATTTTTGAAAAGCTGTCTGACATGCTTCTTGTTCTGAAGGCCATACATCTGTTGCACATGTTTGCCAGACCAGACCCAAACAGCACAGGCTGAGAAGGAAAGTCAACTGTGGCATCTGTCTATGTGCAAAATCAGCTGGTATAAAATGACACTGAAATTAACCAGTTTATAATCTTGAGACTCATGATTGAGTGATAAATATAAAGTTATTCAAAAGCTACAACTGTAAAACTAACTTAATACATGTAGTTAGGAAAATGAGGAACTGAAATGAAGTCCAAATGCACATTTTTTTTTATATAAAACTGTGATATGGTATGCTAACATATAAATCTCTGAACCAATCCATGGTTCAGAGATTGCCAATTTTACAAATATACATGTACTCTGCAGGAGTTTGGTTCCATTCATACTGCAGTTATAATTAGTGCTTTACCCTTGACTTCTTTTTTTTAAATTATGCGCATTGCAGGGCAGCTAGTCAGAACAGAGATAATTTACATTTATCAGTCTTAAAGGTACAGTAATAAAAACAACCTGTTTAATACAAAGAGATACAGAGGTGTCAGAAAATGGTGATGTAAAAATGCAATCTGACCGAAGAATCCACACTAATTCTCTTAAGAACAACATACACAAAAAATGCAGGTTAGTGAGCATTTAAGGGGTTAAGGCACATTTTTCCCTGTGCATTGCTTACTATAACACTAAGCAAAGGCAGTGAATTAGAGCAGTGTCTTTGTGTTGCTAAGAGGCGAAAAGTTCCCAGGTGTGGGGATTTACCTGGATCTGCCTCCACTCCTGCTCACGCAGACATTAAAGAACCTTCAAGAGCTCACCTCTCAACAATCGAAACCTAATACCAACACTATTCTCATTTGCCGAAACACAGCAAAAAGCCCTATTCCATTCCATTTACAGACCAAAACTAACTCTAGACAATTTCTGTTCCATAACAACCCGACACCAGCACTTACCGCCGCACACACTCATCAAACCATTTTGGCAATAAAACTCCCCAGCCTGACCCAAAACAGCAATCAGCGTTCACCTGATCATGGAGACCCAGCACAGGCCGGTTCCCCATCATAACAACACAACAGCGCAAAGGCACGGCTAAGACCAAGGATCTGTTGGGGAGTTTCTACACTCTCACAGAGCAAGACTCAGGCTGACACGGTTGAAATGAGGTCGGATGTAAACACACTTGTATCACTCAGCACAGCTCAGTCTAGCGTTTACTGTGCTTATCTCTACCCACAAATCCCTCCCCCTAGACACTTGCTCACAGTGGATGCTGCACTTTCAGCTGATCTGAGAGCAGATCCGAGGTCTCTCTTGAGATGGTTAAGACAGGCTGCTACTTAGCAGTAAAATCAGGAGGATAAATTGTATGATCGAGTTCTGTTCAGTAACCTTTTTTGTAGTTGTAGCTGAGCACATATTCACTTAGTAGTTAAATCACCTGATCCTAGATCAGACCAATCAGTCAATTACTGCATCTGTGAAGCCCGTGCTATATTAAACATTGCATGGTTTCCTCAATGTAAGTAAGTAAAAACAATCCAAAATAAATTTGTAACCCCTGCTCAATTCAGTTGAGCCAATATGAACCAATTAATAGATTTCAAAAGTCTAGAAACTTGCACATCTTGCACATATCTTCATTCATGCTGCATAGTGAACTGTATTAATGATGTTTGTGTGTGTTTGGTAGTGTTTAATGTAAGGATATCAGTTTTGGCTAAAGCACTGGAAAAGCACAGGAACACCCCCGTACCGTACTTGCCCCCATCGTCTCCATTGGCGTTGATCTTCTTGCCAAGGATTTGCACATGCTTCCCTGTGGTCCGGCTGTACAGCTGGTATATCCGCACCTGCTTCCGACTCACGTCGTCCCGAGTGTGATTCTCAATGTAGAAGCGGAAGTCTGCAGAACTCTGGTGAGATTCCTAGAGGCAGAGGCAGAGGGATATGTTTATATCAGGAGTCTTGGCCCACACTGAGTTGAATCACACCACTGGGTTCATAATTCGGTATTTTCACAATATTGTGAAAAAACCTTGAATGAAGAAAACTACTATAATACTATGATAATGTTGCTGCACAGTTATTAACAATATGAGAGCTGGGAGACAGTAGGAGTGCTGGAGGAGTGCTGGTTTGTTTATTGATGCTGATCGTTTTTTCAAGAAGTACAAATGAATTTTTCAATTAATGGAGTGTCCACGCACAATGTCACAGATATGCATAGTCATATCATGATGTTTGGATGCACCATTACACCCCGTTTTACATATACTGAATGTCTTAAAATTAAAGGGACACTCCATCTGTAGCATAAAGTATATTACTCCAGACAATCATTTCTATGTGTTTCCCTCTATTTTGTGAAATAACAAAAAAAAGTCTCAGGAGATATTTATAATAGAAGTTGGTCAGGCAGATACTGAAGACAGTGTCCACTAGCTACTACAATGGGAGTTTAGAGACAAGTCACAATAATTTGACAAGATATGTTGCTAAGAGTTATTTGGACTCCTCAGTTTCCTTTGTAAGCCCTGTGCATTGTGTTTCAAACCATTCGGAAAGCAGACCCAAAGAAGAACGTTTAACATGGGAAGATCACAGGGCAATTCAGCTGAGTCCATGTATGCCTTCAGTAAGACAAATCATGATTTCAGGTTACTGTTCGACTTTTGCCTCTCAGAGAAAAGTAGCTGAATACTATGTGCCTGGAGCTAAGCTGAAAGACCAAGTATTCCATTTCCACCAGAAAAGCAAGCCACTAGCAATTATCCACCTGAAGGATCAGGACCTGTTTCTCTGTCATCAAACAAATATCTGCCTGAGGTCAGAATTACTCTCATAAATCACACACACACACACACACACACACACATCTACACATCTGCAGACACGCTAACAGACATTCATGCAAACACATCTGCAGAAAGATGTGTATACGCTCATGCACGCACTCACACACACACACACACACACACACACACACACACACACACACACACACACACACATACATTGCATAAAACAATACAACCTGAGGGATCTTTCAGTACAGGGGTTTAATTTTCATTCCCATAGTTTATATGCTCTGCCAGTCACCTGAGGCTTGAAGCTAAAAAGTACAGAGCCAAACGCACAAAGGCACATACACACAATCTTTCCGCTCTTCTCCAGCTTTCTTCACCCATTCTCTTCTGCTCTCATCTCCTGTCATCCATCCATATGAGGAAAACGTATACTTTTGAAAGCCCTGGAATCTCTCTGCCCTAGCCAAGCCTGCTTTCCCCAGCTGTATGAGTGGTAATTACCCAGTAATGGGCTTTTATGTGGCTGCTCTCAGGTGGCTAATTATATACACATTACATACTCCGACTCGCTGTTATTTTAACCTCAGCAAATTAATGACATTTAGAGCGTGCGAGGGGAAATGCACTCATGGCAGAACAAATCTTCAATGTAGAGATGAGAAACAAGGCACTTCCACTAGGTCACGCGTGCACTCAAGTGTGAGATGCATGTGAGCACGCTCAGGACTAGGTTTTTTGCAGAATGGTAAAAAATATACCAAAAGGAAGCTAAATCTCAGAGACTTAATATTAAAATGCTTTTCAACAGCTGCACTGAGCCATCGATCATTAAATAGCAACACTAAAACTACTACTGTCTGAGTGTGTGAAT